>QJOA01001057.1:0-13911 GCA_004155915.1 Monosporascus sp. CRB-9-2
GAAGAAGGAAACTATCTCAAAGGCGCGGAGCGCCTGTACCTATATAGCGTTGTGGCTGCTTAGCTAAGCCGCAACGTTGGTGCCGTAACAGTAAGGCCGGATATAATACGCGCATTTATAAGGAAGTTATAAAAATATTTAGCAATAAAATATCTGATTAGTTTAAATTAATTTATTACGTTATAATTAATTAATTTAAATTTATTATTATAAGGTACGAAAAATTAATTGCTTCGCTTATGCATTCCGTTCGCTTATATAGTACGTTAACGCATTTTATAACGCGTTAAATAAGTAATTTATAAACTATTTTTTACGTATTAAAGCTAAATAAAAAACGTTTACGTATTTAAACTAAAAACTTGGTCGATAAATAATTTTTTTTCAGTTCGCGTTTATTTCCATAAATTAAAAATAATATTGGTTAGGGCGTGTTTTCTATAATATCGAGCTTACGAAATTGTTTAGGTAATTTTATATTACCTCACTAAAATCAGGCCTTATTTTTGAGGTTGCGGCTGCGCCGTAGACGCAGCCGTAGCTAGGGCTTCAAAAACATGTAGCTCTAAGTACCGACCCACAAAAAGACCCACGAAAATCATAAACCTCAAAAATAGGGCATAATGGTACGGTGCAAAATATTGGGCGCCATATCGGCACTTCCATACAAATTTTCGAAAATTTATCTTAAAACTTATAAATATAATAACGATAAATATATTTAATAAAATTAGAAAAAACCTTATTATATATAACTTTAAAAAAGCTTTTTAACCATATATATAACTTCTTAATCGGGGTTAAGTTGGTAAAGATATTAAAAAAATAAGTTAAAATTCTGGTTATCGGCAAACCTTTCGTCCGGAACGCCCTTTTAGCTGCGATAACGCAACTACCATATATAACATTTTGCCATGGGCCTTCTAAGGGTAATTTAGTATGGAAGAAGCCCGTCCAGCTATTTTTTTACCCGTACGGATTATGGTTGTTGCGTCGCAGCTAGGAAGGCATTCCGGACCTGGCTAACCTTAACCTTCTCATAGCTGCGACGCAACAACCATAGCCCGTACGGCCGAAAAAATTGAGATACGGACTTTCCCTATACAGAATATACTAGGAAAGCCCGGTGCATAATGACGCGACCGATGGTTATGCTGTCGCAGCCATAAGGGCGTTCCGGACCTGGCTGACCCCAACCTTCTTATGGCTGCGACGCAACAACCATAACTTGTACGGCCGAAAAAATTGATATACGGACTTTTCCCATACAGAATATACTAGGGAAGCCCGGTGCATAATGACGCGACCGATGGTTGTGCTGTCGCAGCCATGAGAACTTTGCGGTCGCCCATTTCCCAGATCTAAACTTGGCTATATTGGCTGCAATTGGCGTCGGAAAAAATTGAAAAAATTCCTATATAGATATTAGCTTTCATTCGACGCGTATATAAAGTTATAAACTTATCGTGCTTAATTTGGTTACGTAACTTTAAATCTTTGAATTATTTTAATAACGATGCCGAAAACGAAACCCATTTTCTAAAACTAATACTTAAGCCTCGCTAGCTCGTTACGGAAATATAGGATTTAATTGGTTAATCTTTAGCGTGAAACAACAGTACTTTAAAAAAGAATTGGAAACGAGCCAGCAGAGGCCTAAGCTAGCTAAGGCAAATTTTATATATAAAACTAAATTTTATATAATTAAGTTTCGGGTTTCATTTTTTCAACGTAAATAGCTAAATTTATTTTCGTTATTTTTATAAACGATTTTACGTTATTAATATTAGAAAATAAACAATTAAAATTAAATAATTAAAATGTTTCAAAAAAAGAATAAGCCGTTTGTTTATATGCTACGTTATAAAAAAAAGAATAAATAAAATAAGAAAGTTAAAAATAAATAAATAAATAAATAAAGTAAAATAAACGATATTCTTTAAAAAGAATTATTAATAATTATAAGGGAAAAATATAATAAATTCAGGTACTAATATATTAAAAAAAATATATGTTTTAAATTTTAGTTTCATACAAAGGCGTCAATATAGGTAAGCACTAAACCGAAAACAGAATTTTCAGACATTGTTTCTAATCGACCTCCGTACTGGCGGCTGATATTTATTGGTGTAGCCTCATATGCACCGCCACTTGATGACTGTACTTTGTGTAGTTATAGGCGAGCCAAAAACCCTCCGAGGTCTTTGAGTGACTCTCGGATGCTTTCCAGCTGACGGCCAGCGTGGCGCATCACGTACCGTACATCCAAGGCAAGTGCCAGGTAACTCAGGCCATATCAATCAATTTATATCTCATTAAGCACGTAACCAGAGTAGAACCATAGTCAGCCTGCCTTGTCTGTCTCTTTGTCTTTGTGCTCTCTCATTAGACACCTGCCATCTCAGCCATTATATGGATATGCCAAAGGCAGCAAAGCGATCCGCCTGCGACCGGTGCAGAGCAAAACGAGTCCGGTGCCCCCGTGCCGAAAACAGCACGGCGCCATGTGCCCGCTGCGTCCGCGTTGGTGCACCATGCGTGACCGGTTCCCCCGGCTACCCCGGAAGACCGCGAAAGGCGCATCTCGTCGATGGCAGCACACCTGGCGGCCCGGCCATGACCCCCGCCGACGTTTCTTCGCCCGGGTACTGGTCGACGTCGCGAGACAGCGACGATGTCGAGTTGTATACGCCTGCGGTGGATGAGCCCATGTCGGTGAACACGCCCACAGGATGGTTCGGGGCAGATACCACGTCACTGAACCTGCTGGATGATCTCGGAGGAGTTGGACTCAAACTTTCAAAGCCCGCTGTTCATCCGCCAAAGGACTCATTGTTCCAGGGCCACTCAGATCGCTGGACAGCGCCTGGCGGTACAAATTTCTTTGGCTTTCCATTGACCGAGGAGAGTCCTGCGTCGGATAGCATTCCCACATTGGAGCAGCTGAGCACCCCATCACAGCACCAGGAGCTACTAAGCGCAGCTGATAGCCTCGACGTGATGTACACGGGCCAGGACTCCAACGACACGCTCGATTTTGATTCATTTCTCGATTCATCCGAATGCCTGTCACTCCCGAGTCCCGTCCAACGCCTGAGTGCAGCGAGTTCGCTGATACGGTTCGGAGAGAAGATGGAGCGGCGCGTCTCGGCCATGGGCGCTTTTCTCTCAGACCCTCGCAACATTGTGGAAGACTGTCCAGAGAAGGACTCCATGGGCATGGCGACTGAAAACCCGATCGCGGTAGTTCTCATGTGCACCAAAGAGCTCATCGACATTATCCAGATCTTGACGACGGCGACTCGGTCTGCTGCCTCTGACTCATCTACCCGTAATCAGCTCGTCCCACCAAACGCCATGTCGTCGATTACCCAAACTGAGTCCCTCAGCACGGAAACAACGCTCTTGGTACTCACGAGCTACCTCGCGCTGATGAGACTTTATGATTCCCTATTCCATGACGCCTACCGATGCTTATGTCAAATGCCGTCGGAAACCATCAAGTCGATAAAGGTGAAAGCGGTGTTCCGCATCGGGGGTATCTCCTCACTGCAGGATATGCCAGGGAAAGCATATGCCATAGGGATAGTCGAGGTCATCCAGAGCCATATCCAAACTTTGGAGCGTTGCATGGGGCTCCCAGCGGCATATTGCCTCTCGAGCGAGGTGACTGCTTCGCAGTCGACCAAAGGGATATTTGCCGATGAAGATCGAGCACGGTTGTTCCATACTGTCATGGCACAGGAGGATGTTAAATCACAAAGAGGAAATAAGTCGTACGTGGAGTTGATACGAGAGAATATTAAGAACTCGGTAGCATTATTCGGTGATTAGAAATACGACAAGATTCTCGCTATTTCTAGGAACAGATTCTTGGGGCTAGCATTCATCGACCGACAAGACAGACCATGTGTTCAAGCTTGCTGTTGTGCCTCGGCTGTATTGATGTGACCTTGACCAATACAGTGACTGAGCCACTCTTTGAATCATGGAGAATAAGCGGATCAGCATAACTCTAATATTAAAGTACTCGCCATGATAGCGCATGTTCGGTATCGGAGTAACGGGTGTAAAAGTCGGGGATTTTTGCAAAAGCCGCATACTCTTTTTGGCTACCTTAGACTCCCTTTTCGTGACCTATAAAGTATGAAACGCACCTCTAGAGTGGTCCGACACTCGCTGATTATCCCTGCCAATCGTATCGTAGCATGGGAAAACCAATACCTTGGGCTCTTGAATGTAGGTAGTGACACCTGTATGATGGTGGCTTGGCCATGGACACTGTAATTAAATACTGTACACTGTTGAGCTAGCTTAAGGGAAACTCCCTCAGAGCAAAAGAAAGATTCCATGACATGCACTGGCCGATGCTACCCCTGCCGTCTCTGTATTGTATCTGCCCACTTCTACATACGAACCCCATGTCTTATTCGGTATCACGGCGTGGCCGCTGGGACCTCCTTCTCTGTCGCCTCTGCCACCTCCTTATTGGGCTTGTCTTTCTCCGTCATGCCAAACTCACTATCAAGTTCTTTTCTAAGCGGCACCTCCTTGAGCATAGTAGCAGCGATGAACCCCACCGCCCCAAAGGCAATAGCAACCTCCCACGACCGCTGCAGCGCGCTATTTTGCACCGTCACCACCTGGGCTTGCGTCTCTGCTGAGAGCGAGTCGAGGAAAGACGCCGTGGCGTCCTGGTACGCCCCGCCGGCCATGAACTCGGCGGCCACCGTCGCGTTGCTGCTGATCGCACCCGAGCCAGCCAGCTGCGCACCCCGGTTACTGAAGATGGCGCCCGGGATGGCGACGCCCCAGGTGACACCGAAGCTGCGCATAAACGCCCACGTGCCCGTCGCGAGGGCCGTGTCCTTGTCGGTCAGCGGGGCCAAGAGGGCCGGGAGCAAAATCGGGATGGCGAGGCCGGCGCCGATGGACTCGATGATCTGGAAGCCGACCCAGGCGCCCGTGCTGGAGTTCTCGTCGAGGAGCGAGAAGAGGCCGAAGCCGACGACGACGAGGGCGAAGGCCACGATGAGGATGGGCTTGTAGCGGCCGAACTTTGTGAGCAAGAGACCGCCGATGATGGTGGCGGGGACGAGGGCGAGGATGGTCGGCAGGAGCATGATGCCGGAGCGGTACGGGGTTACGCCGAGGACGCCTTGGAAGTAGACCGGGAGGAAGTAGAAGGCCCACATGGTGATGAGGCCGTGGAGGAAGGTGAGGGTGAAGACGGCGGCTGTGATGCGGTTGGCGAAGAGGTGGAGGGGCATCATTGGGTTCGCGACGAAGCGAGTAGCCTCGAGTGCGACGAAGCCTGCCAGGGCAACCATGCCAACAATAAGCGGCACGAGGACCTCATACGAAGACCATGGATATTCGCCACCTGCCCAGCTGAGAGCAACCAGCACCGAGCTCGAAGCGCCGATGAAGACGATATTGCCTAGCCAATCGAGGCTGGAAAGCTTGGTAGCCAGAGTGTTTGACTTGTCGTAGTTGACGTGCAGGAATACAACTAGCAGCACCAGTGCCGGACCGCCGATGGGCAAGGCCAGATAGAAGGCCCACCGCCAGGTGCTGTAGCTGACAATGAGCCCCCCGAACAAAGGACCGAGTGCGGTTCCCAGAGAGATCATGCCGAATACCATGGCCATGTAATTACCTCTCTCTCTGAGGGGCACCAAGTCACAAATGACGGTCTCGACGAGAACACTGAGGCCGGACGCTCCGAGTCCCTGTATGACTCGGCCGCTGATCAACATGGCCATGTTGGTGGCTCTGTGCATGGCCCCTATCGTCAGCACATTTGTTCGTCGAATAAGATAGTGTCCCGGAACTAGCACTCACCCGCCACATATACCGCTTCCAAGTAAGAAAGCGACCGTCGACAAGATCATTGGCCACCGGCGACCGAAGACGTTTGCGATTTGTCCAAACATTGGCTGAAGAGAAGCCCTGAATTATTAGGAATGGTCAATATCCACGGCCAATCGGATGTGGCAGTGTCTTCATCGGGAGAACTGGAGGGGAGCTTACATGGTCAAAAAGTATGCATTAGCGACCCAGATGTAGTTACCGCCTCCTCCCAGATCGGCGACGATGACTGGTAAAACCGTCGAGGTGATTGTGGCTTCTAAAGATGTCAGGAGGCCTGTCAAAGCGAGGACGACAAAGATGGCCCAGAATCTCGGCCCCTTTCTAGTCTGCTGAGGACTCTCTTTTGGCGCCGCCTCCTTGGCGTCGACCGAAGCTCCAGAGTCCATGATCGAAGCGGCCGCGTGTTGTTATGACGTTATGTTAAGAAGTTAAAGTCCAGTCAATGTTTTGGAGCGCCAGGCTGGAATGAGCATCGAATCAGAAGTGGACGCAGGTGGTTTTTCCTTTTAAAAGTTAGATTGCAGAGGACCTCGACGATTTCTCCTGTTCCAATTGGTATGTTTTCTGGGATCTTGTACCTTAATTATTGCCCGGGACATAATCTGGGCCGCCATGAGGTCCGGGGTAGCTTCCGGCTTAAGCTGAAAGCTCGGAGGTTTTCGTTGGACAATTGGGACACCAAACTCGGAGGGTTTCAATAACCCTACGAGACTTTAATATGTGAACAGCCTCACTGAGCCGCAGCGCTGGTCAGTGAAACACGCTGGAATCTGAGATAAGCCCGCCCCGTCTTCACCAGACTCGCAGCGTGACACGAACAACTTTTCAAGGAAAACATCCAAGATCTATTTGACACCCTGATGGCTCTGCCCCAAGAAGCAGGCCACGCTTTCGCTGCTGGAGATGGAACATCTTAACCACGCAAAAAGGATGCTGCAAAAAACACCGCTCTGAGAAACGGCTCAAGAATCCACCAGGAATCGAACCGAGTCCAAATTTCCTGCTCGATTTCGTGCCCTATGGGATTTCAGTGCCCCTTTTTGGGATTCAGCGCCCGAGTCCAAAGGGCCTGTCCGATTTCCTGCCCCTTACCTGGAACCATCTCTGCTGAATTGGTGACGTGCTGAATTGCTGGCTTGCTGACATAACTCGTTATTGTGGCAGGAAGCACGGGGTTAGGGTAGATTCACCACATATGGCGGTTGGAACCGGTTGGAACAGTCACATTCCTACTTCTTCTTAACTCTTCTATCTATTCCATCTTCTCTGCTATCTGTCTATCTCTGCCATCTGTCTATGCATGTCTCAACTATCTAATTGTCGCCATGGAAAACACAGCCCATTTGGATGCACCTCGTTTAGATCCAAAGATATGCGCCAGTAACGAATTCCATTCGGCTCTTAGAAATGCGGCACTCCACTGCCATCAGATCGTCGACACAACACGGAGGATAGCTCCAATTTCTCAGGACCCAATGGAAGTGCAACTGCGGTAGCGCGACAGGCTCTTTACCTCCAAGGTGGGCTTGTCCATCACAGCCGTGAGCCTCACTGGGGCCCTCAACGTTATGTATTTGATCACCAAGTAGCTCTAAAATAGTTTTAAAGTCGACCCAATAAGCTCTATAATTGATCTCCTGCCTCAATTTCCGTTGTAGACCTCTCGGGACATGTAGCGTGGGTGTCGGTATAAGGCATTTCCTCCCACTTCATGAGCAGGTGCCCGGAATCAAGCCCACCCCATTGGCCCAGTAACAACGGCTGCTCTAAATTCTTTTACTAGAATCAACCCCTAACCCTAGACGGTGAGACCAGTAAAAATGGCTGCCTTAAATTCTGTTACTGGAGTCAAGCCGTGCCGCATTGGCCGTGAGACTAGTAACAACAGATGTCTCCAAATCCTATTACTGGAATCAAGCCCTACCCTTGGCTGTGGGATCAGTAGCCAGAGTGGCTATAGCTCGCGACAGAGGGGGTTTCCCGTTGTCAATTTTCTATGAATCGCCAAGGTTCCACCTGTGGATATCCCCCATCTGGAAGCCCACGAGTTCGTAAACCGTTTGTCATGGGACTACTCGCACACTAAGCGGTCTTCCCTCCCCCGCATCGTTTCTTTGCACCACGCCCGTCTTTTCATATAATTGCCCGCTCTACCTGTCAGAGAGAGAGGCCGATACCTTCAAACCGCCCAATACTTCTGGTCATGGTGCCTCTTCTACGTCGTCAAACAGATCGAATACCGAATATGCACATCTACCAGGAGAGCGGCGAGTTAGATGACGAGGTCGTACTTGAGGCTGGGCTCGGCTTTCTCCAGAGCCGTGAGCATGCTCCGGAGTGTCACAACTAGCTGATCGCGAGGAAAGGTTGCATTAGGTGTGGAAAGTGTAAATTGACATGTTTGATCAGGGCTCCAGAGAGCGGTGGCTAGGAAGCTCTATAGATAACGTGGGAGCACCGGAACAACGTCATTGGGGATGGCTTAGGTCCCAGGGGCTTGATTACTAAGCAAGTTACCCCTATCGTGCGACACGAAGATACTCGGGATCCTTCGTGTACTCGTATAGACTGTACTCAAGAACTACCAGTGGCGCACACGCAAGATGCTCTGATCAGGTGACGGCGAGTGGGTGGTCGCTCAGCAGCCTGCTTATACTGCCGCGAGTCATGGGGGGGTTGACGCGCTCCGCCATGGTCTTTGTATGAAGGTGCAATAGAAATTGAATCCAGCCTGGGATACACTGAAGCTAAAAGTCAGTAATGAGGGTTCGCGGCAAGGAGATGAAAAGTGATGGGTGAGCAAAAGTGAGCGAGGTCGTGGTGTGGGCAGAAATGTGGGCGGGAAAAACTGCGGGAGGATGAGTGATATAGGTCAAAAACCGCGAAAAGTACGATCAAGACGACATCTAGGAAACTTCAACCGGCACCTGCCTTTCCTTCTCCCGCTCTGAGATACGCAGGGCAGGCATATGCAACACACACGCCATACATACCCGCCACATTTCTCTCCCTCTCTCTGTCGCACGCACCAGCCAACTAAAACACATCCACTCTTCTCCTCTCTCACACACATTCAGCACACTCTCAGGCATGAATTTGCAGCCCCATACATACCTCATTGCCTGGAAGCCGTCGGAGTTCCCTGCCAAGAAAAGATGGCACCACCCGACCGGCTCAATGGTGGCTTCGCGAGCCTGCATCACCGTAACGGATCTTTTGAATATCCCAAACACAGCAGCCACCGGAAAAAGACGCGCAAATAATCAAAGGTCCGGAGATGTATCACAGGGAGATGTCGACGAGGATCTACGAGAGGATCTCACGATGGTGCTGTAAAGCCCATTGACCTACCCGTCTCCTCGTGGCTACGACTTGTCGCCAGTGGTCGTCAGCCACTTTCGCGTTATTCGCAGCGAGTCGAAGTGTCTGCTAGAGAGCGAAGAGCCCGTCGATTTTACGGCCAAAAAGCTCAAGCTTCTTCAACCTATCACCCAGGCACTTGCACCCGATCACCCATTCTGAAAGTCAACAGAGGCCAAAGAAACTGGCAACAGCGGTATGTTATCTCTTCTCCATATTTGAAGGTGTAAATAGAAATGGAATGCTAATCATATCATATTAAAGATGCTGCAGCTGCTACAAGCCCGCGACAAAGCGAATTGATTGCTAAGTTGGCGCATCCTCCAGAAGCTGACTTGAATGAGAGGTTTATCGCCGCATTGGGGACCTGGACGAAGAGGACGATGAAGATGACGACGGAGGTAGCGAAGATGAGGATGTCCAGCCAGAAAGTGAAGCGGCTGCCACAGCTGATGCACCAGTCTCTGGATCTACCGGCTCGGGAGGAACTGCGAGCAATATGGAGGCTGTTTAACCCCTTTGGGGGAGTGGGATGAGGCTGATGCACCGGTCTTTGCAACTACGCAGAACCCTGAGTCGAGACCCTGAGCCGGATCTATTTGCTAAGTTCATCACCTCAATGAGATGGAGCTGGGGCCCGAAGAGGATGACAACGAAGGGAAGCAGATTCGGATGGTTCTCAGTTGATGCAGTTAATATAATGATATACTATTCAAGCCAAATGCTGGTGTATGCTGATGAACAGATATACGCCATAAGTAGAATGCATTGCGGGGTTTCTCTATCTGAGGGTAGGCTTATACCTAGTCCACTAGTGGTTATCAATAACCAAGTACTGCCGCTATACTGTAGTAAAAACCTAGCCCCTATCCATAGGTACATTCCAATCTACCGTGAAATCAACGCAAACTTAGCTAAAGTACGCTTGTGGTAACGTCAAGCTGCGGAATCCTTGACACCCATGTTTACAAAGGTCTTTAGCTTCGTCCTCTGAAATTATTGACTGTCGAACCAGCCTCACTCCTTTAATCGTAGCGACAGCAAGGCCGATATGGAATTCCTGCTGGGGGATTTGATGCCAAGCACGGGCCACGATGTGGACTCGCGCTTGGCGGTCGTATTGTCTCAGCGGCAAGGCAACACCGCGGAGGCTGCGGTAGTCCCTCCACGGTCGATTCATTAGAATATCAACCGAGGCCGCATGTCCCAAGGTTTGGGCACCGTCCATCCAGCGCTTTATATGCCCATGTGCTTTCTCGTTATGGCCATGGGCCATACCGACGCTCCTCCAAGGAGAAAGTGCGCTTGCGTACTTTGCCTGGCCGGTGAGGAAAAGGGGTAGCTCCACCCGGATTCGTGGCATGGTAGACGGGCCCTGGGGGTAGTAAGCACCCAGCAGGTGGGAAAAACGCGGGAGAGCGGCACTCCGAGGGTATGTGGAAGACCAGTATGGATCGAACCTCGACCAAGAGTCCGCGCAAGAGGTTACCGTTTCCCTGGCCACCCATCCTGCGGAACAACTCATTGTCGCCGGAGTGTTCAACTTCTACCACCACTATCACCTCCTTGTCACTGCTTAGCCTCTGAGAATCGTAATCTTCCAAGTCGACGAATCCAATAGCATCACGCTCCGGGAATTCAAGACGGGCCCTCTGCTTCCATATTATGGACTTGATCCCCGGCACGAAGTCGGCGACGGAACGCGACCGCTTTGCAGATATTACTGTCTGCTCATTGGCCGGCTGACGCTGCCCATCGTCATGAGATAGTTTGACCTTCTTAGCGCTTAGGGGCTATCCAAAATTGTGAGCAGGTATCCGTTAACTCTGTTGTAGAAGAATACTTACGCCGGGTCCATGAGGGTCATTGCCCGGTTTTTGCTGCTGCTTGTCACGAGATTCCTTGACATCTTGGATTTTGGAAGCTGTCCAAACAGTGAGTATGCATCCGGCAAATCGAACGGGGAAAGAAGAATACTCACGCCCGATCCTCGCCCCGTCATTCCAAAAGACGGTCAGATTCGTAGGGGTCGCGAGTGAATTCAGCTGGCGGCAGTGAGCTGAATTCGGTGAGCCAGGATGATGGTGAGTTGCATTTGACGAGTTGAATCCATTAGGTTGAAGCTGTAGCGAGCTGGATTCTGGAAGGTGAATCCAATGAGCTAAAATGGTGGTGTGTGGATTCGACAAGTTGAAGCCGGTGAGTTACAGTCGCTGAATGGGAGTTGGCGAGTTAGAGTACTTGTGAGTGGCTTTCGGGGAGTTGGGTATGGCCGATGAGTTCGGAATGGAGTTCTGTAGGCGCAGTTGATCAATGGAGGTGAAGTTGGAAAGTGTGCTGGGCTTCCCCTGACAATGAAACATTAACATCTCGATTCTAAACCAGCCTATATCGATACATATTACACACAACAGAAAGCTGCGGTCCTTTCACCAAACTCATTTCGCTATCTCTGTACCTCCAGTTGCCCCAAGTGCTTTTTTGATGTCGCCTGGGTCCCTGGGCGTTAGCTTGGTGCAATCAAAGGTGTTCAGATACCATGGGGGCTTACCGTAGATGGCGAACTGGCCGGCGGTCAGAGTACCGACCATGACCAGACGGGCACCGAGACCGGCGAAAGATCCCTTGAAACCGAGATCCTTGGCGATCTTGACCAGACGGCTGGTAGTGCTCTCACCAGGGAGACCCTTGGTCTTGTTGATCTTGGACAGCATGGTGTCGGCGGGCTGAGAAACGACAGCAGCGGCCATACCAGCAATCAGACCGGAGCCCAAGTTGACGGTAGTTTGCATGCCGTCAGACAGTGTATGCTTGGGGTACTTGCGGTAGATCGCCTCAGCGACCTTCTCGTAGACGACAAACTTCGACATGGTGTACGGGACCCTGGTCATATCGGTTAGCAACACTACTAAAACAGGATAAGGATAGCCGGCCATGTGCGCCTATGGCAACTCACTGCTTGAAGAGGATAGGACCGAAACCGGCATAGAAAGCACCGACGCCCTCATTCTTCAACATCTTGCTGAAGCCGCCGATGAGACCATTAGCATAGGTAGGTTCGGAGACGAGACGGATACGGGTAGCCTCAAGAGGGCAAAGGGCAATATCGGCGAAGAACTCGGCGGCAGCGGACGAGGCAAGGTAGACGCCGGTTCGGTAGTTGGTGGCATTCTCGACACCCAGCAGGTTGATGGACTGTTGCTTGAAGAACTCGTAGCCGCCGAACTTGAAGGCGCCCTGTAGGAAGTACCCGGCGAATGTAGGGCCAACACCGGTCAAGAGAGCACCAGCACCTTCGTTGGCGATGACCTTGCGGAAACCGCCGATCATGCCATTGTTGTAGGTGGCAGGGTCGAGCTGAATCCTCGTCTTGACGCTATATCAAACATGTCTGTTAGCTGGATCGCAGCTGCTGAGGAACCCAGACGCCGAAACCCATCTTTATTCGGTCGTGGTTTGCGACCGACTGTATGGGTTTGGCAAAGAATGACCGAGTCAACAACAGAAAAGACAGATGACGTACACATCGACAGGTGTGAGAGCACCGTGGGTGACAGAGCAGCAGATAGCACCGGCGAGGGCGAATCTGGAGTAAAGAGCAACACCGCTCAGCTTGTCAGGAGCATTGGCTTCAGCCACACGGACGGCAGCATCAACCTTGCTCTTTGCTTCGGAGGCCATTGCGACGGCTGGAGAAGAGAATTAAAGGGAAGGAATTGAGTGGGGAGATGAGAAAAAGGAGAACGACGGTGGAATGTCGTTGATTTAAGGATTCAAGGGAAATGGACGAGGAAGCTACGATGGGCCGTTCCCTTCGTCTGTTTCAAGTAGTTTACAGGGCTGAGGCCTTTTTTAGTGGTGTTGAAAAAAGTTGACAGGAAAGCGCAAGTCGCAGGTCGGTAACAATTTTATCGGGTGAAGGCGGGAAGAGATCCACTTCCCGGCCCGCTCAAGACCCGATGTGCTCGAAGTAGGTACCTAGGTACCCCAGCCAGCAACGTCAAGGCCAGCTGTCTTTGTACGGGTTTCACTAATAGGAGGCAGCTTGTGGTCCCTTATTCACACAACCACCAAAAAGAAAACTTAGGAGTACCTGCATCCTACCCTAAAAGGCGGCAATCTGTTGACAACAAGATTGACTAGAACATTGAAGGCCTGAGGATTCGTGCTCCGATAGCCCGATCTGTCCGTACAGGCCTTTTCACATCAAGTACGTCTCTCAGCCAATTACGTTTGACGGAAACCCCTTTCGACCACTTAAAGATGGAGGCCAGGCACGTGTCTAGGCACACTGTACCTACATTAGCCTCGAATAGTGGGGGTTGCTTCCAAAAAAAGAAACGAAAAGAAAAGAAAGCCACATTGGTGATATCGTCATATACTTTATCACCGCCGGGCTTGCCGGCAGCCCGGCCTTAACATAGATCGGGAATGCCCTCACCTGAGTCCCTAGCAGCTGGGGATTACGACAGATCTCTGATTGCCCGGTGTCGAATGTTGGAGAATGATCGCCACGCCATCTTTTGTCAGAATGCAACCGACAACCGCAACGAGGATGATAGGCTCCAGAAACCAGCCTCATCAGAATTTTCGTGTCTTTACCGCTATATAGTTCAATGAGCCGCTGTGCCTCGGGCTTTTGGTTTTTTTTTTTTTTTTTTTTTTTAACCCATTTGA
>QJOA01001058.1:0-13890 GCA_004155915.1 Monosporascus sp. CRB-9-2
TCGTAATTATCGAAAATAAAAAAACGTTTCGAATTTTTCGTACGTATCCGAATATATTTATTAAAATATTAAATTTATTTTAAACTTAATTTATTTATTACTTAATTATTATTATTTAATATAATTTTTTAATCGGTTAATAATAAATTATTACGATATTAAAACTAAAAGTAGTTTTTTTTATTATAATAATAAATAACGATATAAATTAATTTTAAAAATTAATAACTTAAATAATTATAATTTATTTTTTACTTTTTTTATTACGTTTATTTAAATTTTTAATATTTTTCGATATTAATAATTATTATATTTATTATTATAAAAATTTTTATTAAAAATTTAATTTCGTTAAAATTACAAATATCTTCTTTTATAATATTATATTTCGTATTTATAATTTAAATAAATTTAAATTATTTACGAAATACTTTTACATTTTCGGATAAAATTTGTTAATAATTAATTTTCTGATTTAAATATATTTAAAAAAAAAATTTACCGTTTAATAAATTTTAACGCTTAATTAATTCAGATATAATCCGTAACGTATTAAACTAATAATATATTAACTATATGTTGAATATATTAAAGCCGGATAAAAACTATTCGTATATTTAAATTAAAAATATAATTAATAATCGATTTTTTTTCGGTCGGCTTTAATTTTCGTAAGTTTAAAATAATATCTGTTCGGAAAAGTTTACCGTAATATTATTTATTTAAGATAAATTAAAATATTTTATATATAAAATTAAATATCGTATAATTAAGTTTTAAATTTCATTTTTTAACCTTAATAGTTAAGTTTATTCGTACGTTTTTTATAAGCCGTTTTATATTATTAATGTTAAAAAATGGATAATTAAAGTTAAGTAATTAAAATATATTAAAAGTTATTCGGTAAGGTGGTGTATCCGATAAAATGGTATGAAACGTTAATATTATTTTAATTTATATAGTTATATTATTATTATATTAATTTATAAAAGGTTAAAAATTATAAAATTTATTAATTAGAATTTTAAATTATTTTAATTTTAAACTTTCGTATAACGCTTTAATTAAAATTATTATTATATTAAAAAATAAAGATTTTAATTTTGCGTTAAATTTGAATAATTATAATATTAAAAACCTTATAATTAATATATATAATAATAATAATTTTAATAAGTTCGTATAAAACTTGCCAATTAAACCTAATATTTTATATTAAGTTATTAGGCCTTCTTTTTAAGGTTTTGTTATTTTTATAGAGACTTTTCTTAATAAGGTTTAATCGATACATTTAACCCTTGCAGGTACTTCTAGAGCCGAAGGCTCTAGCCACGGCTGCGCCTGCGGCGCAGCCCCAACCTCAAAAATAGGGCCTGATTTTAGTAAGGCAAGCCCCAGGAAATTATAAACGTCCCATAAAAACGCTATTACGGGATTTCCATATTATATATAAAGCTCTTTAACCACAATTCTCTAGATTCCGAATTATCCATAACAATTTACACTTTCCACACTCTATGCAACCTTTTCCCGCGATCATCTTAACTGTGACATAGAGTCCGTCGTCAACAACGGATGTTGCATGTCACGGCTTTTTCCTTCACATTGATCAGGTCATGTACTCTAGCGCGTGGAGAGTGTTCCGCCTTAGACAGTGGCAGGGGGGTGAATTGGAGATAATGCACTCGAATTTTGCACAGCACAGATGGCGAGGAATACTAATAATAGCAAGCCGGCAACGGCCAAAATAGTGTAGTACCCAATCTATAAGAGCGATCATGCTAGAGCAAACGGCCACGGCTCGCAATGCAACGGAATGCAGTCAATCGGATATATGTCCGTATGGACGGGCAAGCTACCCTGATGGCGACGTAAGGATACAGCTTTTTTTAATTTACTCGGCCCACCGCACTAATGTGTGCTATGAATGACCGAGCGGGGTGAGTCTACGCCGGGGACCGAATCGGCGCCGACACTTGAGATACCACGTCTGACAGCACTCAATCTCCGCACGGCCGAGTCAGAGGCCGATAACACTCATTCAACATTTATATTTTCAGGCTATCGCCAGCCAGGCGTGCTCAGCCCCGGGCTAGCAACTCAAGGTCCCGTTATGCACAGTTTATACTTGTCTCTTTAAAACCTCGCAGGAGCCAAGGCGGCGCGCGATTATGTCGGGAAACAGCAAGCCCGCAAGGTCATGTGTGCTGTGCTACAGGAGGAAAGTCAAGTGCGACAAGAAGCTGCCATGCTCAACATGCACTCGCGGTGGAATGCTGTGTTGCTATCCCTCCAGCAACAACCGGGCGGCCCGGCAGCCCAAGTCGACCATTGCCGACATCGCTGGCCGGCTACAGCAACTCGAGAGAACCATTATTGCCCTTTCGAGCGAACCAGTATCTGCCACCCAGCTTAGCTCCGCGGTAGCACATCAAAACACGGTTACCTCCAGCAGAGGACGCTCTGTCGATCGAAATCATTCTTTGTCAGCTCATGGGTCTGCTTTCTGTGGACTTCTACTGCAAAGCGGCGAGTCCAGTCATTATGTTAATGAGATACTTCTCTCTCGGGTCCTCGAGGAGGCAAGCATCCGCGTTTCTCCTCATAGTTGCTCGTGTTAAATACTAAGCAACCCTAGGAAGAGGAGATCCGCTCAGTCATGTCCGACTCGCAAGGCATCGATGACGGCAACGATAGGGCCGGGATCTTGCAACCCACGGCTTTCCCTTTTGCCCTTCCGCGAATGGGGCTGAGAGATCACGTTCAAGATCTATTTCCATCGAGACTACAGGCGTCGCAGCTATGGCAAAGCTTTGTGCAGAACCACGACTCGATGCACAAGGTCTTGCACATCCCGACAACCCAAATTGCCGTGTTTACCTGGCTCGAAAAGCCCCGAGACGTTCCAGGAGATATGTCATGTCTTCTGTTTGCTATCTACTTTTCGGCGCTCACGAGTCTCTGGCCAGATGAAGTCAGTACCATCATGGGCCGTAATAAAGCGGAAGCTCTCGGCATGACCAAGCTGGGATTTGAGATGTCTCTAGCCAGGGCCAACATCATGGAGAAGCCTAGTATTACGGGACTTCAAGGGATTAGCATATTCCTTGTAGGTACTCATCTTTTGCTTCATGACAACATTCTTGGCCAACTTCGCCTTCAAGCCCCTAACGGGGCTACACGAGATAGGCGTCGCTGTCGCTAGGCTCCACGAGCTAACTGACATAATTTCGCGCACGTACAGCAAAGCATGCGGGCTCACAGGAACTCGCGATCCGACTGGGTTTTCCTCGGCCTTGCACTCCGCGCAGCGCAGTCCATCGGTCTGCACAGAGACGCCGCAAACTTCCCGCAGTTATCTCCGTTCAACGTCGAAATGCGCAGGCGGCTATGGTGGCATTTATACTCGCATGACTGTCGCGCGGCTGAGGACCACGGCTTCGCTGCGGAGACCAGCAGCGACTACGGAAGCGATGTTCAGCTACCGCTGCACGTCGACGACGCCGTGCTCGACCCGGCCATGACTGAGCTGCCCGCACCCCAGCAGCAGTTTACGGGGATGACGCATCCTCTAGTCATGATCCAGAGCGCGCAGGCTCTGCGGCAGCTATCGCACGCCATACATACGCCAAAGGAGCCGCGTGCCACAGCGGTGACGACGACGGATATCAATACGGCGGCGGGTGAGATGGCAAGACAGGAGGTCATCGACGACCTGGCGAGGCGCGTAGGACAGCTCCTGGGCTACTGCAACCCTGTTATCCCCATCCAGCGCGCCATACTGCTGAGCGGCAAGATAGTCTTACGAAAGCGCGCCTTTGTCAGTCGGGTGCAATTGCTCTCGTCTTACCCATCATCTTCGCAACAACAACCACCACAAGGCTCATCTTTCCCGGACCAGGCCACGCTCATGGAGGAGAGCCTCGCGGCGGCGTGCGACATCCTGGAAACGGGCAACGAGTACTACCGCGACGAAATGCTGCGCAGCTACGTCTGGTTCGCCGAATCGTATCCGCAGTACCATCTGCTGCTGTATGTGCTGTGGCACCTGGGCGTCCGGCCGGTGGGGCCTAATACCGCGCGGGCGTGGGCAGCCGTCGAGGCCGCGTTTGATCAGGAGGCGATGAGAATCGTCAGGCAGGGGGGCACTGCTCCTGCTGCTTCTTGGCCGAGCGGGCCCAAGTGGGCTATTTTCTACAAGTTAAAGGAGAAGGCTGCCAAAGTTCGGCCGCCTCTTGTAGATGGGGCGGCAGCGGGGAGTCATATCACTGTGAAGGAAGCGATGGGTCAGGATAATGAGGGAGGACGTGGGGCGGCGCAAGCTGGCCATGCCGAGGAGTTTACAGGGGAGTCTCCGCAGAGCGGTAATCCTGATACAGGGTTTCTGGAGTGGGATAGTGAGTTGGGAGACTGGAACGCCTTGCTCACCGACTTTAACGCTCAGGAATTTGACCTTTAGACGGCGTAGCACGTTCAGGCGCTCGAGTTACTACGAATCAAACACCGGACGGCCTCAAAGTTTCCACTTTCCTGGTGAAATTATATCTATGAGTGATGTATGAGTCACGTGCGAGGAAGAGTCATCTGGTCTACATGTATGTGTCGAGAATCCTGAACTTCTATGTCCCACCCGTATTTTCCCGCCCAGTTCCTCACAAGCCCTAAAGAAGAATAAGTAACCAGCGCCTTCCCGTATATCCACGCGGCATCCTGGAACAACAGCTCCTGCCACATCTAGTAGACAGCGCTTAATTTCCATCCAGCACCAGAAACTCTGGACCCCACAACACAAGCAGATCCCACAATCAACGTTACACCTGCGAAAACTTTAAGTCCGACATAGTCGCCGGTACTATCTACGATGGCCCCGGCGATGGGGTTCGTGACCAGACCAGGAACCGATCCCAACAGGAACACGATGCCGGTCCGGAACCCCATCTCGTGCGGCGGAGAGATCTGCGCAACCAGTGCACCAATCAGCGACACGTAGGCACCCGAAAAGAAGCCAAAGAGCACTGTATAGGCGACGATGGCGCCATTGCTAGTTCCGGGAATCCACAGCGCCAGTGTGACGACACCGGAACAGAAGCACGAGAAAATGAATGCGTTGAAATGGCCAACCTTGTCTCCTGCTATGCCCGAGGTTATGCGTCCGAATAGACTAGATGGTTTTAGAGGTAAGTCAACTCGTAGCTCGGAAAAACCATGCGGCAACAACTCACCTGCCTGCGTTGAGGATCGTGACGATGTAGCCCGTGAGTTCTGACGGCATCCCCGCATCGACAGCCTGCGCTTGGATGTAATTGATGGGAATGTAAACTCCAAAAGTGAGAAAACACATGCCCAAGACGAGCCCGATGAAGGGCACCTCTCGAAACGCCTGAGCCAACTGCTCGGGCCTTACGGGCGTGGGCCGCGGCGGGCTGCGCGCCCACACCGTCAAGTTGGCGATGATAAGTAGACCCAGGATCAAGAAGGCTGACGCGCGCATCGTCCAGCCGTACCCGATGGCACCGACGAGTCGGCTCACCATGATGGGGAACACGACGCCGCCTATCGAGGATCCCGTTGCCAGAATGCCGTATGCGACCCCTCTGCGTGCCTCGAACCAGCCAGGGATACAGCTTATGACTGAGAATGGCCTGGTCAACCGTCTTGCGGATGAAGAAGGAACTGGGTGACAACAGAACTTACTAGGCTGGAACATTGCAGCGACTCCAATGGCACTGCAGACGCCCTGGGATAGAAGCAGTTGATAGTATTGGTCTGAGATGGACGCCATCATAAGACCAAAAACGTGGAGGAATGTTCCGCCTAGTATTAGCTGGCGAGGTCCGTATTTGTCGTATATAGTCCCTACAACGGGGCCCTTAAGCCGACAGTGTCAGCAATGCTGTCGCGTAACTGCTCAGCTTGTAGGTAAACTTGCCATTCCCATCATGAAGAATATCTGCAAAGACGGAATCCAGGAGATGCTGCTGGAGGGGTATTGCGACAATGGCCCGCTCTGGTAATATTCCTGGAACACGCCAACACCTACAAAAGATGGAAAGAACAAAATTAAAAATTAGATGAGCTTCCATGTAGGAAGGCGATGCTGGTTGGAGTCCTTGACGTACTGTTCAACCACCCGACACTGCAGAATGCGACGCACCATCCACCGAGCACAACTAACCAGGCAGTCGTTCCGCCGTCCGAAGCCCCGCCGTTGTTACCATGGTATAACCGCGGTAGGCCGGCTTTCCCCTTTTCGGGTTCACGACCTTGATGGCTCATCTCTGTAGAGTTTGTGTCTGACATGTCGTCGCGCTTTTGATTTGTGAAGGTAATGGACAACCTAGAACTACCAGTGGAGGAATCTGAGAAAGAGGCTAAAGTTTTCCCACGACGAGAGGCAAGGGGTTATATATGATTCAAAGCCGAACAGTCGTGCAGATGTAAGCATAGAGAGCTATTGACTTGTGGGTACCGGGGCCGCCTCAGTGCCGATAGAGTACATCCTGGGATCGGCCATGGTTGGCGCACAGCTTCGGCCCCAGCCCAACTTCGGCGCCGAGGCGCACCCACCACCACCACACGGCCACCGCGCTGATTAGCTTTCAACGGCACAGTGCATATGACTATTCCGTGGCCTGAGCGCTTAAAATTGTCCCGCGATCTTCTCGTCTTCGGCTCTTCTCGGATGACCCATGGACAGGTTCCTTAACGAAAGGGACTAATCACGGACCCCGCTTAATAAATAGACCTAGCAATGAATAAAGATTTCCGCCAAAACGCAGAATATATAAAAGCTAATAAAAATTGCCGTAACTACAAACCCCACTTCCTGTATTAAGTCAATTTCTGAACAGCAGCTGTTATCAAGTATGAAGTAGATAAACTCATGCTTCTTCTTTGGGCCGTAGGCATGACGGTGCGTGGAGTAGATGCCCTCGCCTCTTACGGACGGAATAAGCATATAGCCCGCCAGCAGCATACACAGCGATGGCGCTAATGAGAACAGGCCACTGAAATTGATCAGGTCGGGAGAAGACGACCGTAGACGCATATGAAAGTAGTTCGAAGAGATTCTGGAAGCCTGCTTCTACCGTGGAGAAACTTCCACGGTACTCGGGTTCGACTTCCTATATACCAATTAGCGTGATAGGACTCCAGTAGTACTTGACCCTCGTCCACGTACATCTTGAACGATATTCTGCGCACATAGATCGTAGCACCAGAGCCCGATGCGACTGAGCGCAACAGCGACAGCTAACCCAGTGCCAGAGACTAAAGTGTTTGTGCCCAGGCCGCGAAAATTGGCGAAGCACCAACTGACCCCAGCGGCAAGCCAAATCATCTGCCAGGATAAACTCCAGATTCCTCCCCGGCCAGTCCCAATCCGCTTCATCAAGCGGGGTGCAATCCAAGTAGCGCTCAGCTCAAATATTGCGCTGACAGTTCGGGCAATGCCGACGTGAAGTGAGTTGTATCCAACCGAGATTAGGTAGGTGATCATCTGCCCGGAAAAGGACAGAACAGTGAAGTACAGAAGGGAAAGCGCGAAAGACGGGAGAAATGCTGAGTGCTTGAGGTAGAGAGGAAGAGACGATATAGGGAGGATATGGTAAACAGCAGGTTTAAGCCTGGATTGGACAGCTCTAGTCGGGGCGACTGACCTGTTATCCTCTGATGCCGCAGGTTCGCTGGCGCGGCGCAAGGAGGGAACCTTTCTGTAGACCTAGAATTATTAACCACCCGGTACGGCAAGTTCTTCCGAGAACACTTACTTTAGAAATGCATATATACTCGGCAACTACAGATATAAGATTCATGGCAAGTGCGGACCAAATGGCGGTGATAATGGAAACTATCGCGATGGAAGAAATAGCCAGCGGGCCCAATAACTTGCAACAGAGATCGATTCGACGGATTCGAGCATTTAACACTATCATAATCAGTACGCTAGGGAGTCTCTTCACGTTCTAAGTACGCTGAGTACACACCTCTACGTGCTGGTTCATTCCCTTCGGTGATGACAACGACCTGGAGGCAAAGTTAGAAACATTCACCAGCCAACGTATATGACTTACCCAATCTCTCTCTACGGAAACAAGATTCAGAACAGAACACAGCTTCTCAACACAAGCCAATATGACAGTCAAACCGAAAAGACCTGTTTTCAACTGCCCCTTGGCGTTGTCGCCCTGCTGTTCAAGCACCCAGAAGAGACCACAGCTGGCTGCAACGGCCAGGCGCTGGCCGACGATGGAGATGCGGACGACCGTCAGACGGTTCCTCTTGTCAATCAAGGATCCGATGGGCTGGGCAAACAGAATCGCCGCGCCGCTGCGTACCAGGGCGTAGACCGACATTGGAAGCAGGGTGTCGGGAAAGATAGAGGCCAGGAACAAGACAGCTGCGAACTCGAAGAGACGTGAATTCCAGGTCGACAGGAAATGCGAGATATACAGGTGAGCCTGGAGGGCCCTGGGAATGTCCTCCGGAATCTGATCGTTCGGTTGAGTCGCTGCGGTCATGGCTGGCCTTGGCTCGGAGGCTGGTTGCGCAGTCTCTAGCATAACAGGCCGACGCGCGCCCCCGAGGGGTTTTGGGTGGGCATTCTGTCGAGCCTGAAGTTCAATTGAGCCTTCATTTGTAGTATCGTGCTCGATCTCGAGTGGCGTAATGCGCGAAAACGGATTCTGTGCAGTCAACTCGGTCATTGCCAGGTCACCTTTCCGGCTTCAATTAATTAGGCTGAATGGTAACGATGGCGGAACTTCAGATGGTAGCAAGAAAAGCTAAACTGTGTCGCCAGAGGCCAGGAGACGGTAAAGTGGCCAATTTCTGCTGATTACAGTAGTTCCTTCAAACTTAGTAGATATCTACGTCTATGTTTACGGTAAGGCGCAATTGATTGAATCATAGAAAGTGGCATGATCCGGAAACGCCCTACCCGGTCAGTATAAAACAACCACTATACAATCCTATGCTTGCGGCATAACTTAGAAACTAACTTTTATTCGTATTCTTTAACTTCGGCCATGGGTCTTGCTCTTCTCCTTTACTCAAAATTGTAACGGTTATGTTCCACGTCATAAAACAGAATATGAGCATTTAAATGCAAAAAGCACGGTCGGTCCGGCAAAACCCGGAGAGCAAGGCCGGCCGATGTATTGCCGTGATGAAGCCAGCAGACGGTCCTCTGAAGTTACACACTAATAACCAGCCTAGGAGATCTGGGGAGAAGCAAAGAGGTATGCGCCGCCTACTTGCCCCTATTCTAGCCCCTTTTCCGGCCCCCTTTCCAAGTCTTGTTCTAACCCCTATTCTAGCCACTATTCCGATATTTCATAGGCCCTTTTACAATATTAAACGAGGGGCAAAGCATTAAGTACAATGTTGACTATTGCTGTTATAGACGCATTTCAGAGGGGGCATTAGCGAGAAACGATTAGTTTTTAATAGCAGCACTAATTCCTCGTCGTTATCGTAGACATACATATGGTTAGGTTCTGTTTTCGTTTGCGCTTTGTGTGCCCTTAATTCTAATCTGGCACTCTTCCCTCCAGGACTCCCATGTCTGGGCATGTAATCAAACAAGTTCAATTTCTGCGGGTGAATCCAGGGGCTTCCGTAGCGCGTCCGTAGCGCGTCCTCAATTCCGGCTTGATCTACCATCCAGAGATATCCAACCCTCTCATACTGTGGCGTCAACTCGCGACTGGTCTCAACACGAGGCCATGTAGTTGCTTGCCAGCTACATACGCGTCACATTTAGGCTGATCGCGAGGAAAGGTTGCATAAGGTGTGGAAAGTGTTAATTGTCATGCTTGATTCAAGGCTCTAGGGAGCAGTGGCTATAAAGCTTTATATATAGTGTGGGAGCCCCGGAACAACGTTATTGCGGGTGCCTATAGGCTACTGGGACTTGACGACCAAGCAAGCTACACTATTCTGCGGCGATGTATGAACATGGGTATTCCTGACCCCGGAAGAAAGTGGACCTTTGAGAGGCTAAGCTTGAAGTGCGGGATCTAGCGGATTAACTTGATGGCTGTGATAGGTAAGTCCGAAGCTGTTTCGCGTCTGGCATCTGTATTGGTGGCATAAAGTTCCAGATCTTTCCAACCCACTCCGGCGAACTTGTGAGGCCATCCTCGTACACATAGCTGGTGCGAGATACGACCCTCGACTGAGGTCCATGGCCAGGTGGGGATGTCCCGATGAGGTCTCGTCTTAGGTGACCCCACCAGCGTCCAGAGTAGATTGAACTCCAAGGCTTACCACCACAATCCAGCCACGAACTCGAAGGATATGAATCTGGCAAGACCTTCAATAGCCGCTAGATTGTCCGTGTGGAATGTCAAGTCGCGAGCGGAGTACTGCTCGACTAATTCGTACTAACAGCTATGGAACTCGATCATCTCCGCTGACGCTTCGCCTTTAAAGCGCACAAGTTTTTCGAACGCTCTGCGCAGACCTAATCGGGACGAATCGATGACCTCTCCGCCCCAGGCTTTCCACGAAAAGTATTCGCGGTATGCCTTCAAATTCCTGAGCTAGTCAGATAGGTCGGAGCTATCTAGAAATTGGAAGAAGTTCGAATAGCTAAATCTCGGGTTCCAGCGCTCTACTGTTTGGTTTACCCAACGACCTCCTCGCGCTGTGTGTTATTGGTCTGGTGGATACGTTTAGTGCCCAAACGTCCTCGTTCGACCAGCGGAACATCTCGGACATGCAAGGAGGAAGTTCGAAGGTCGGGGGCGCGAAATGGTGGTAGAGAGGGCCGAGAAGGCGGTTCCGGGTGCCGACTGGTCGTTGTATTCTCCCATCCATGCCTATATGTGTTTGGGGTATGGCTGACCGAGCCCACGGCGCAAGATGCTTGCATCTCATTGCATTCGAATAGAACCAGGCCATCGCAGAAGTGCAAGATCCGAGGTGCAAGCACGCGTTCTTGGCAAGCCCAGGCTCGTGTGCTCAGCCACGTCGGTTCAACGTTCTTCGCGAAGCGATCGGCAATCGCAGTGCCTTGTCTCTTCGAGGCTGTAACGTCTAGTGAAATATTTCCTGGTTGGCGCAGATGACAGCCGCCAGCAAATGTCGCCTGAAGAGAAAACCAGCCACCTTTCGAGTCTTCAGACACTATTACTAATAAGACACATTGTGGGGGCCTCCTTCAACCAGTCCTCTTTACCTTCCTGCTGTTGAATTGTGCATAGAGAGTCGATTCATAAATAGCCTCCCAAGGTCTCTCGTTATCAGTATAGCGTGTTGATAGGTTTTGTCCCACATGGAAAGACAGGAGGCTGCTTCATAGCCGCCATGTTGTCGTCAAGAAGATATGCCTTTCCCGAGCGGCCCCAGCAGTAACTCAATGCAACATAGGCGGGGGTTGGCGTCAGTAGCCCTGAGGTCACAACTAGATGCAAAACAATCATTGCGTATTCAGGGGCAACTATGACGAAGCGTGGCTTAGCAAAGGAGGCGTCCGATACACGTATTGCCCTATACTTGCAAGCGAGCAGATGCTGTCGCTATGTTAGCTCTGCCACTAACTGCTCTACCAGACTATAATACGCTTTGTCGTCGTAATAGTATGCCTAAAGTCGTAGCGGGAATTCTGCCGCAGCAAGGCATTTCCAGCAGAGTCAAGCGCAATCGTACTCGGCGCTTATTGCCTCAAGTCCCCGCACTTTTTAAGACCTTCCACAAGTATGCCTGATGGACCAATCATGTCAATCTTATCCGCATGTACATGTGCCATGGCACAGATAAGGTTACATTGTCGTGCGAGGCTGTGCTTTCGGCTAAATAATCGCCACCAGAATTCGATAGACAGGAGAGTCACCGGGCCATGTGGCGGGAAGCGCTGGAAACTACCCAAAGGACTATGTTACGGATAGCCGGGGTCTGTATCCCATCGCAACATCAAACCACTAGATTATAGGCATTGTATACCGCACTAATTCGCATCATTGAGAATACTTGCATAGTGGGCAATATTCAACAGCTCATACCAATCACGCTAGGTCCAGAGCTTTCGTAGACGGAAAGCTTCTACTAGACCGCCTCAATAGTAAAGGGGGCTAGGAAAACACCCTGCTCTCATGGATAGGGATATAATCACAACACAAGATAGTGTAAGAAGGCGAAGCCGCCGTTGACCAGTGCATCACATTATGTGATATTATACACTAACTGTCATATGGACCTTAGAAACCAGCACTGCCCGACTTGAGGGACTGCGACCCCCGTCGTCTTACCCCTGGATGTTGAGCATAGCTTGCTGCCCGAAGAAATATGTAGACTAATCATAAGCGTTGATCTTCTGAATGAAGTGGCAACTATCACAGGAATCCCGCGATCTACGTAACTGCTCGGAAGTACCCAAACTACCTATAGTCTGCATTGAAACATTGATCCAATTTATTCTCAGTGACAGAGAAGGACGTTAGGTACTTGTATGAGGGCTACCACCGATTAGGGTGGCTTTTCCTGCGCGGTTATGATGGCGCCGTGTCTTCCCTAATTTGGCCGCTCGATCATCATGGGGACAAGAAGGCCAATGGATATCTTGATGATGCCATACCTGCTACTCTCGAGTGGCGGTGAATATTCTCGCAATTTCGTAGTCTTAGCAACTTACGTGTACCAGGATATGGGTCTATAATCGCTCCGAGTTGTTTAACCGCAACATGCGTCTCCCGCATGAGCGGAGAGCGACAAGAGACGGGGTCATACTTGGCAACAACGCTGTCTGGCAGGTGATGAACACTTCTCGACTTGTCATGTTCTTTGACCTAATCCCCGTAGGACCAGCTAAGTCGTTTACTACTGTAAATCAGCGGGCTTGGTAGCCTCATACCGCGTCTCCATTCAGCCAGCCCTCTATCCTTGCACATTCGAAGCTGAGAGAGATATGCCGGTCCAATTAGAATCCTCAAAACTCTCTTCTCCTTCTCAACTGAGATATGAATCAAGTCGTAGTGTCAACACCAGCACTTTTGAGTCCACATTGAAGGCTTTATCTGCACGACGATCAAGGCCATTATTGTAATGGATGCCGTTATACCATATGCACACAGCCACGCTTGGCATGCTGGCCATCACTCCCCGTGGGTGTACTACGTAGTTGTCGCGGTGAGCAATAAACTTTGGACAAGAGCTCGTCACTGACGATTAAATCATTCGCATAGGGCCGTGCTAGGATTCCGCCCGTTCTTGTGGCAAGCCCAACACCGAAGCCTTGAATTTGTTTGGCGCACGTTCTATCGTTTGGCTGACATTCAACGCCGTGACCAAAACGAAACGTGCTCTTCAACTTGTGTGGTCCGATATGAAGACTCCTCAAGCGCCAAATTTGGTAATCAACCGGCCGGTCAGGGACGATCTACAAAACCAAACGTACAAGATGGGGCATGGAATCCGCCCCAGCGCAGAGAATGATCATTGACTTAATGGTGGAATAGCGTTCAATACAACCGCGGGATAACTTACAGGATTATTCTTTGTTAGTTATCCCCACCGTCCCACATGATTCGCTGAAAACCTACTAAGTATATACCAATACATTTTGTTGCAAAAATATACCTCCATCCACTCCTTTGCTGTTTCCCACCACTTTCAACGCAGCGCTTCATCCTATCCCATTTGTTAAAGGCTTTCGGCGACTTTAATTAACGGGGACGTTTCGCGGAGGCGTCGTTTTTTTATATCGAAGCTGGACTTCTAGTCCATATTAGAAATCACGAAAAGGTCTTGATTTGAAGCAAATACAACTGTTAGGAGGTTGGTAGAACGCTGTAAGTCGGGGGGGGGGGGGGGGGGGGGGGGGGGGGGGGGGGGGGGGGGGGGGGGGGGGGGGGGGGGGGGGGGGGGGGGGGGGGGGGGGGGGGGGGGGGG
>QJOA01001059.1:0-13855 GCA_004155915.1 Monosporascus sp. CRB-9-2
AATTTGATTCGGGTTATAATACGATAATTTTAGCACCTAAATTATTTCGGTTACGCAAAAAAAAAATTGCGTAATTAATCGGTAACGAATTTTAATTATTTATTCGGCTTTTTTTTCCAAAAAGTTTATTAAGTAAATTATACGGGTTTTTTCGTTCCGAAAAATCGGTTTATTTATTTCGAACTTATTTATAACCTTACGGATTTAGGTATCAAATTTAATTTTATTACCGTTAAACTTAGCTAAGTCGTTAACGTAAGCTTTTTCCTTTTAGTTATAATTAAAATTCGCATTATTAATTTTTGCAAATTTACAGAAAACGAGTTATATTGTTATATTAATAAAGCGAAACGTACTAATATTACCGAAAGCGTTATTAATTATGTTTTCTCGGTAAGAACGGTCGACGTCGTCAAAAAAATGGAAAAATAATAACTTTATTTAGCCTAAAAGCGAACGATTTCGTTACGAAATTTTTAAAGTTTTTCTTAAATATTCTGGTTATCGTTAGTTATTTCGTTAATTAATTACCTATCGGGGTCGGTTTTTAAATAATTATAATTTTGGTTTTAATAATCTTGGTTTTAGTTTAATAAACTTTTTATCTTTATAAATTCGGTTTCGTTTTGCGGTATGTCGTTTTCCGCACTTTGGTCTGGATTTTAAGGAAATACTTTATTTTTTACATTTTTAATTTTACCTTTAATTAATCTAAATCGTTTTAAACGTTGATTAGTTAATAAGTAATTTTTCTTAATAAATATCTAATCTTAATATTAATTAATCTAGGTCTTAATTTTAGGTCTAGTCTAGGACGCGTTATTTTTCGTCGTTATATATCGTCGTAAAAAAAGCGTAATACCTTATTTATTAATAGTTAAGCCAGCGAAAAAGGGAATAAGCTTAAAATAATGTTACGGCCAGCGAAATATAACATAATAACTAGTTTATTGGTGCTATAAACGAAAATTCTAAGCTGAAAAAAAAAAGAAAAAAGGCAGGGTCGCAAAGTACGTAAAGATCTACAAATATCCCCACTTTCTGTATGGCAGCTGGTTAATTCGTATGGCAGCTGGCTAGTTTGTATGGCAGCTGGCTAGTTCGTGTGGCAGCTGTCAGCCCCACGTGACGGTTGCCAGCCTCACGGTTTGATCCTGGTGGCTGCCGTCACATATTATACGAAATAATTTTTCCTACGTATTATTTTTATTATTAAAACTTTAAAAAAAAGTTTCCGTATTTTTATTATTATTATACCTTATATAAAAAAACGTTTTTATTTCGTTCAAGTCTAAATTTATTCCCGTAAGCCTTTTAATAATCCAAATTAATTATCTTCTATTAAAATAGCAAAAACGGCGGTATTAAAAATTAATTTTCTTTATTATTTTATCCGTTATACGAACTTCTTTATTTTTAAAAACGTTAACAAATATTCTTTTTAAGTTACCGTCGTTATCCTTACCAAATACCTCTTTTAGTACGTATTTTTATTAATAATATTTTTCGTTTATAAACTTCGATTTTTAAATAAGAAACTCCGGCTTTTTATAAAGCTATAAAAGAAGTCTTTCCGAAATACGTTAATTATTATTAACTGGAACCCGTTAAGGTTTACCAAGTCGTTTTTATCTAAGTACTCCTCCTTTTTTGTAATATATCTTTTTACAAAATAACTTTAAAGGAAAATTGTTATTATATCACGTATATTCTATTATAATTTCGTTATTTCTTTTTACGGAAACCTCTTTAAAACTATTTTATTATCTCGACGAAAATAAGAATTATAAATCCTATATTTATTATCATATTAATACCCTTTAACATCAAATCTAAAACGGTATTTTTCTTACAATCTAAGTTATTATTTATAATATTAACGTTCGTTATTAAATTTTAAAATAATTTATTTTATCGTTTTATATTAATAAATAAACGGATCAAAACTTAAGGTTTTTAATAACAATTATTGCAAAGTAATTAACTATTATACCTTTAAAGTATTAATTATTATAACTACTTTTTAAACCATCTTAGCAGCGTTATTTATAACGGTCGCTTTAAAGTTCTTGGTAATTAAAACTTTAAAATTTGGGGTTATTAAGGCTTTAAAGCAATTAATTAGTATAACTATTACTTTGAAGCATTTTAACGTTATAAATTTAATAAAATCTATCATTTTAATTAATTCCTAAATTATTTTTATCGTATTACTGTATAGAATCCTAAAGTTATTCTTTATTAACATAAACGTTAAATATTTCTTTACGAAAACGGTACAAATTTTCTAAACTTTTAAAAATAAATTACTTTTCGCCTTCTTTACCGTTACAAATATTATAAAAACTATTACTTTAATTATTATTATTTCCTTAACGTTAACCTTGCTTTCTTTTCTTTTCTTTGCCGTTTTTCTTTTTTTATAACTTAAGGCCATCCTTTACTAAATATTCGTATTTGTTAAAATTAAAGCAAAATAACTTTTCGTTTTTATTTTATACAAAGTTATTTTCTTATAAATTATTATTTTCCATATCCTTATTTATTTAAGCATTCTGAAATTTCCGTTTTTTTTATCGTTAATTCCGTTATAAAACTCGTTATTTAAATTTTTAATTTCTTAATAGAAAAAATAATCCGTTTACCGCAATATTAATTACATCGTCTTATATTAATTACTAACAGTGTTATTTATAACAATAAAAACCATCGTAATATATTTCTTAGTCTTAAACCTTATACTATAACCTTTTACTTTTCGTAAAAATTTTTAAAACTTGATAATAAATTATATAAAGTTTCCTTTATCGTATATAATCTTACTAAACCCCTTTTTATAATGATCTTTACCGGGTTTTACCTATTACTATATAAGTTTTCCGTAAAGTTCTTAACATCTTTATTTTCTTTTTAATACATATAATCAACTTAAAAAATGCCTTTTTATAAATCTTAATAATAATTTTTATTAAAAGTAATTAATTAATTTACTTTAAGTTTATACCGTTTTTATAATTAATCTTTTTTAATACAAAATTAAAACCGTTATTTGAAAGCTTTTAATTAACCTAAGCTAACAAATAATTATTTTTATTTAAAAAAGAAACCGAAACGTTTTTAATAAACCTTCGAATTTTATTAAACTTTTTAAAATCCTTTTTCCGTTTCTTTAAACGGATACCTAATTCGTTAAAATTATCTAAATTTTTAAAGCTAAATAAACTATTAAAAGAATTATAACCTTTTTTTCTTTTTCGAAAAACCTTTAAAAAAATCAGAAAATTTTCTTTATCTCAATTATTAAGGTTTCCGCATATTATTCTTTTTTCTTTAAATAGCTTACTTAACTTTACCTTTTTTTTTTTTTCGTTTTTTGTTTTATCGTAAGGTTAAGATTTTTAATAAATTATCTTCTAAGCTTGGTTTCGCTTTTTAATACAATAAATACTTCCTTAAAGTTATTCGCCTTAAGTTTAAACGGAACGTTTTATAACACCTTTAATTATATTTTTATATTACGTAAGCTTTCGAAATTCCGCCTTTTAAATTAACACGTATTTAAATAATTATAATATTATCTTCTTTATTTTACTTTATTATATCGTTCTATTTTTCGCTTTAAAATTTCAACTTTTTAATATTATCCTTAACGTATTACTATCTTTTTTTCCGAGCCTTAACGTTACGTTTAATATTATATATGTTAATACTAAGAAATATATAAAATCTATTTAAATGGATTTGGGATTATTATACTTAAATAAAAGTTTCTAACGATTATTAAAATAATGAAAGGTTTTCTATTAAAAGTATTTCGTATTTTTATTTTCTTTCGTTAAAACACTTTTCGTTTTAAAAAATCTTTTAATCGAGAAAAAAAAGTTTTCGCTTATATATTTATTTACCAGCGTTAACTACTCTTTAACTCTCTTTTAAATCGTTAAATAAACGGCTTTTTTTTAATTTCGTACTTTTTATATTAACTTAACTTTTTAAATTATAATTAACTATTTTATATAACGCCTTACGGTTATTAATTAACTATAAAATATTACTATATTAATAATTACAATAATTAACTATAGAATTTAGCGGAACTATTCTATATTAATTCTTTAACTTTTAAAAAGGGACAAATCTAAGCTGTAAATAATCGCCTTTACATATATGATTAGGTAACAAAAAATCATCAATGAACAAAGGCTATCTTAGGCAACATTCTGCTACCTAGCCCGAACAAAGCCCACCAGCCGCTAGCACCTCAAAGCACGAATTGCCGACATAACGATCTTAATTATTATCTAAATTATACTATGAATAAAGTTAAGCGAAAAAGAATAAATTTTTATACTAATAATATTATAGTTTGCTTTTAGTTTAATATTTACGAATACGAAAAACCTTAATATAACTATATTGTTTTTCTGTTTAAATAAATATTAAGCAATTAGTTCGAAGTTATGAGAAATAATTTGATTTTTAAACGATAATATAACTTAATTATTATTAATAAGGCATATTTATTGTTGAAATAAAAAAGATTTCGGGTTAAATTTACTTATGTTCGCAACTTATGTTTTTGTCCTTTTTTTTTTATATACTAGTTTACGTATATTACACCTGTAAATAATATTATAAAAGAAAATCGTAAAATATAACGGCTTTCGTAAAACCGGCGAGTTATTAAAATATACTAAAGCGAAAATCCGGCGGGTTAATATTAACTACCCCAAAGATAATATTATTATTTCTTCTATATTTAAAAATTAACATTTAAATTGAACGTATTTATAATTTTTATAACTTAATATATCCAAACTATAAAATATTAATTCACATATTTAACTCGATAACTATATATTATTACTAAAACTATTATTTATATTAATAATAGAGCAAACATTATAAATATCCGAAATCATATGTTTAAAACCTTAATAAATCGAATATATTCGTAGTAAGTTATAAAAAGAAATTAAATTTTATAACGCCGAAATCCCTTACAGAAATCGAATTTGCGTATACGACATATTAAGATAACATCATAATTTTATCCGTATCGTAGTATTTACCGGTATTTTTAAATTAAATATAAATAATCCAGATATTAATCGAATAATATAATGAAGAATTTCGAAAAGTTCTTTATTAAAACATTTATAGTAATAATTCGGTCGCACGGTTCGTAATTATAAATAACTAATTATAATTAATCATATAGAAGTTCTAAAATTTATATAATAATAAACGTTTAATAACTATAGACCCGAATCGTTGATATAAAAAAATTTAAAATAACGAAAAAACACTTAAACTTAATAAATCAAAATCAGTATTACCTTTAAAAATATAAAAATCGTAATAGAAATTGACGTAACTAACTTAAATTAAAAAAAACGATATATACTTTATTACAAATAATGCCGATTAAAATAAAATAATTATTAAATTTAATTTTTTTAGGGTAATTAAAATAATATTTATAAATTTTCGAAATATAATAATTCTAAATATAGGTCCGGCCGATAATGAACTCTTTATAATATATATTATTTAACGGCAAATATATTTATCACACGATTCTAATATATTTAAAAAAAGTAAAGTTATTATTTTAAAAACGGACCGTAACAATTATATTTCAGCTAGAACTTATTGGAACTTATATATTCTTAATTGAATTTATATATCAGAATATTTAAATTCGAAAATATTTATATAAGATTATTTAAAAACCGATTCGTTCAGTAAAATAATATAAAAAATAAGAAAATGTTAATATAAATAATAAACGCATAAATTAGTTTTTAAATAAATCTTTCTGTGAAATAACAACGGAACAAAAAAGGTTTATTTGTATTAATTTTAAATATTTCGGTTTTGATACGTTTTTAAATAAATTAAATAAAATTAAAAGTTTTTATTCGGTTTAAAATGTAATCGAATTAAGTAATTTAGTTCCTGAATTTAATAAAAAATAATAGTAGAACGTTATAAAAAGTTATTTTTATTTAATTTACATTTAATTTACGAAAAAGCCAATTTTTATATCATAAAAAACATAAAAGGTTTTTTATAAATGGTAAAATTTGCTTAATTTAAAATAATAACACTGTATTTTTATATTTTAAATTAATATATATAAATTAAGAATAATAAATATATTAAACACTTAATAAATATCGAAAAGAATTACGTAACTGCTATATATTGCGCTGCGTTTTTATTAAAACGTATTAATTATAATCATTCGGTTTAAGTTAATAAGAAAAGATTTAACGGTAATCTTAATAATTTAAATACCGCTCCGGAATACGATTTATATACCTTTGCGACTTAAAAGTACAACTCCGATTATCGTATTATTTATATCTATACATATAATCGCGATATAATAAATACTTTTAATTAAAAACTTGTTTTATTTTTTTTTACTTATAATAGTAATTTAAAGCTTGTAATTTCTTAATATTTTTAATTTATTAAAGCCATTTTCGTTACTGTATCCATATTTATTTAATTTGTTTATTGTTATATCGTTACCGAAATCGCTGGCATTACCAAAAAATAACGATACGTAATTTAACGTTATAAATAGTATATCGGAAAATGAAGCTAAAATAATAATCATTATCGAAATTGAAAAATTACGCGGTAAAATAAACGCTATTTATTAAAGGGTAGTAATAATTATAATACTAAATCGAAAATTAAAAAACGAAACCCGGCCGATCTTAATTAAAACGGATAACGAAAAACGCGTTCGGTTTCGAAACGAGATCGCGGTCGTTAATAAAGAAGGTATATTAAAGATTAAAACGTAACTTTATATCTTTTCGCAATTTTTAACGGTATATTTTTAAATTCGTTAAAATATAAAATCTTATAAATATACTTTTCCAGCTTGCTCAAATTTATTAAAATACGGACGTTATAAATATATTTCTCCAGTTTCTCTTAATCCTTATTGTTAAGAATTAGAGTAAGATATAATGATGAAGATGTAGAACTAGAACTAGAATACAGAAATCGGCGAGCTGGCTAGCTATATATGGGCTCGCCAAGACTAGCTAGCCATATATGTAGAGCAGCTAAGCCAATAAAGCTTGGAGCAACACATAATCCCTAACATTTATAGGATATTAACGTTACTTTAAAATCTGAAACGATATACTTTTTATATTAAAATAACTTCATTACGTAAAACGGCTCAAAAATCTAATTATATTTATTATTTTAGTGATTTTATGTACGTTAAATACTATATAATGATTAAACTTTTTTATCCGAATTCATGACTTATTATTATAAATATATAATATACTTTATATATTGAAAAAATCGTTAAATCTTAATGTTAAACGTTTTAAAGTATAATTTATCGTAATTATTATTAGATCTTGCTTTTAATTTATAACGTTTGATTTATAATGTTAAAGAAAACTTTTGAACTTTATTTTTCAGTTTTCTTGTAAATTCGTTATATTAATTTCTAAAATATTTTCATTTTCTTAATTGTAAAATATATCAATTTAGATTAATTAATTGATACGGAAAATCAATTATACGATTAAAAAAATGATATAAATAATTTTTATTTAGTATTAGAAAAGTTATTTTCCTATTATATAAATATTTATTTCGGTGTTCGTTTCTTTTTAAAATATTAATTTGGAATATTTTAAATTCCTGTTTTTTAATAACTTTGAATTTTTAATGTTTTATGATTCTATTTTTTCGTAATTATAAATATTATTCTTTAAAGCTAGAGTTTAATTATTACTTTGTAAATCTTTTTTTCCTGTATTATTACTTTTTTATTATCCAATTTGTTATAACGGCTTTTTTAAAATAACTAATTTAAAATTTTAATTAATATTTTCCGAAATCTATCGTTTAAACTATTATATTTTTTTAAAAACATTTCGGCAATTATAAATTTTTTTAAATCAGCCATTTTACAGAGAATTTAAATATAGTATTTAATATTAAATATTTTAAATAAAAGCTTACCAGCATTTCCGGTTATAATTTTCAAAATATCTTTTTTTAAAATATTCGATATATAAAAATACGAAATTCGTATTTCTTAACATTACGCCTTTTTTTCGGAGATATTAAAATACCGAATATATTTTGGAATTTTCTTATATTAAAATCTTATATAAATAAAAGTATTTTTAAATATAATAAATAATCGCTTAAACTTTTAATATTAATACCGAAAATATTATAATATTTATAAATTTAAATTTTATATAATGTTTTATACTACCATACCGAATGTGCCATCTTACCGGATGATTGTTAGCATTCCGCCGGAACAAATCTAAAAAAGTTTAATAATAATATATTGTATTAGTTTAAATTAATCGGATTTATTTTCGTTGAAATTATTTAAAACTTTTTAATAAGTCCGCGTATTATATCCGGGCTTATTATAAACGTTATATTTTCGTTTCTTAATTTTAATTCCTTTACGATAATTTCTTTTAATTATTTTTAACTATATTTTTTAATCCTTTTTGTTATTTAGTCCAAAAAGGTTTGTTTTTTTATGGAATAAATATTTGTTTTTAATTTTATAACGTCTGTTTAAGATATAATTTATTTTACGTAATTAGACATTTTTTTTCCGGAAAAAAGCAGCCTTACATAATAATAATATACAACCTTTGGCTATAAAATTAACAGCTTTAAGTATTTTTATTAACGAATTATTTTAATGAATCTTTCATTTCTTTTTGTAAATATCGTTTTTATTTTGTTATTTTACGGATAATTTTATGGATTTTTGTTAAGCATAAAATAGAACCGGCGGAGGTTAACGGGAAACCGGTTTATATTGGTCTAACTGAAAGAATTCTTAACTTGGAAAAAACCTTATTAAGATTAAATAAAATAAAATTAATTTTCGCGAATTCAGATTTAATATTATCGGACATTATAGAAATTTAAACCGCGTTATAAAAGCTGGTAAAAAAAAATCTTTTGTATTAATAGAAGTATAATAATATCGTATTAGGTTTTTATTATACAGTAAATAAACGCGTTTTAAAATAAAAGAAATGAGATATATGAAAAGGTTGAAACCGATATAAAGAATATACAGCTATATAAAACGTAGTAATATTATTATTAGAGTGATACCTTTCGAATTTTACTAAATAGTAATTTTCGTAATTATCGAAAATAAAAAAAGGTTTCGAATTTTTTGTACACGTTCGAATACGTTTATTAAAATATTAAATTTCACTTAAATTTAATTTATTTATTATTTAATTATGATTATTTATTACGATTTCTTAATAAGTTATTAATAATAAATTATTACCGTATTAAGATTTAAGATAATTTTCTATATTATAATAATAATTTAAATAATTATAATTTATTTTTTATGTTTTTATTATCTTTATTTAAGCTTTGTACGGTTTTCGGTATTAATAATTATCATGTCCGTTATTATAAAAAGCTTTATTAAAAAATTAATTTTATTAAAGTTATATTTCTTTTTTCAACAGCGTATTTTGTAATTACAACCCGAATAAATTTAAATTATTTACGAAATACTTTTAAATTTTCGCATAAAGCTCGCTAATAATTGACTTTCAAATTCAAACGCGTTTAAAATTCTTTTTACCCTGTAATAAATTTCGACGTTAAGTTAATATACACGCGATTTATAACACGTCAAATTAATAATATAGTACCTATATTTTTAAAATATTACACCCGGATAAAAAATCTTTATATATTTAGGTTCAGGATTTGATCGATAATCGATATCTTTTTTGTCGGCTTTAAATTTTGTATATTTAAGATACTATCGGCTTGGAAAAGTTTATTACGTTATTATTTATTGCAGGTAAATTAGCATATTTTATATATTAAATTAAGTATTATATAATTAAATTTTGAATTTCCTTTTTAGCTTAAATAATTAGGTTTATTTATACGTTTTTTATAAGCCGTTTTATATTATTAGTATTAAAAAATGATTAATTAAAGTTAGGGAATTGAAATATATTAAAAGTTATCCGGTAAGGTGGTATATCCGGTAATGTAGTATAGAACGTTATATTTATTTAATTATAAAAAAACTACGTATAAAAACAAACTTTTTTTCCCTTTAATATATATATAAATTATAGTTATATATTCTATATTATAAAGAATTTCATAATTTTATAATCTTAATCGGAAATATATAATTATTATCCTTTAAATACCGTTTTTATTACGTAAATCATCATTGTTTATATATATTTAAACACGTTAAACGGTTTAAATTTTACGGCTTTTTATATAATATATATTAATTCAAGTTATAATATAAAAAATATCTATTTTACGATTTTAATAACTTATTATTTAACAATTCGAAAATTTTAATGCGTTAATTTAGCGGTTATATTTTAATATAACGCAAAAAACAAATAACGTTTTATACTATTTTATAATTTCGTTTTAAAATAATAAAAATAGAAATTAAATATCATTAAAATATATAAATATGCCTTTTATCAACGTTTTATAGAATATATATATATAATCGAAATATTTAAATATTTATTTACTTTTTATTTGGATATTATCGTCAATGAAATATAGGTTAATAATTATATAACAATAACGTTCTATACAAGCTCGCAAGCTAAACAAGCTCGCGAGCCGTTTTTTAGCATCTTATAATACCAAATTGAAATAACTTAACAACAACATATTGCATTAATTCAAATTAATCGGATTCTTTTTCGCTAGACGTATTTATAACTTTTATACAAGTACGCGCATTATATCTAGACTTCTCGTAAACGCTATATTTCCATTCCTTAGTTTTAACCTTTTTATAATAACCTTTTTTAATTACTATTAACTGCATTTTTTTTACTACCTCTTTCTTTTTAAGCTAGAAAAGTTTGTCCTTTTTGTGTGATAAATATTCTTCCTTTTTAAAAACGTTGATTTTTAATTGTACGCTATTTATTTAAGATATGATTTATTTTGCGTAATTAAGTAACTTTTCCCCCCCAAAAAAAATATTTTTATATAGAAGCGATAGGTTATTCTCAGTTAATAAATTAACCAATTTAACCATTTTTTATTTTAACGAATTATTGTATTAATTTCCAATCGTTTTTTATAAACAACGTTCTTACTTTATTACTTTTTTAAAATTTTTAAAGGTTTTTACGGGCGAAAAATAAATAAAACCCACAAAGTTTAGTGAAATAACGGTCGGCGTAAACAGAATTAAAAACCCTTTAATTCGGGAAGAATGGTATTAAAATCGATTAAAACAAACCTAGTTTTTAAAAAGTCAAATTTAATATTATCGTACGTTATAGCAATTTGAAACGCGTTATAAAAGCCGGCAAAAAAATTTCCTTTAGTAGTTTAGGTATAATAACGTTATATTGAGTTTTCGATATACTGCAAATAAACGCGTTTCAAAATAAAAAACTAAAATATATTAAAAGGTTAAAACCAATCGAAAAAATAGACGGGCATATAAAACGTAATAATATATTATTAACATAATATCTTTTAAATCTTATTAAATAATAATTTTCGTAGCTGTCGAAAATAAAAAAACGTTTTAAACCTTTCGAACGTATCCAAATATACTTATTGAAATATTAAATCTTTTCGAAACTTAATTTATTTATTATTTAATTATCATTATTCAATATAATCTTTTAATCGGTTATTAAGAATAAGTTATTATAATACCAAAATTTAAAATAATTTTTTCCCATTATAATAATAAATAACAATATAACTTAATCTTAAAAATTAAAACCGTAAATAATTATAACTTATTTTTTATTCTTTTATTATATTTATTTAAATATTTTACGCTTTTCGGTATTAATAATTATTATATCCGTTATTATATAAAGCTTTATTAAAATTTAAATTTCGTAAAAATTATAAATATTCTTTTTTACAATACCGTATTTCATATTTATAATCCGAATAAATTCGAATTATTTACGAAACGTTTTTAAATGTTCGCATAAAATCCGTTAATAATTAATTTTCCGGATTAAACGGATTTAAAGCTCTTTTCAGCGTTTAATAAAGTTCGACGCCTAATTAATTTTAACGTATTTTATAACGCACTAAGCTGGTAATATATTAATCATATCTTTAACGTACTAAAATCAAACAGGAAACGTTCGCGCATTTAGGTTAAAAACTCTTTTAAAAATAGGTTTCTTTTCGGTCGGCGTTAATTTTTCTAATTAGGAAATAATATCGGTTTTGGCGCATTAACCATAATACCGGGCTTTTAAAGTACATTAGGGGATATTATAGATAAAATTTAGCTTTTTAAAGCTTAACTTTTAGTTTTATTTTTTACCCTAAATAACTAAGTTTATCCTAAATTCTTTTACAAAACGCTTCATATTATTAGTATTAAAAAATTAACAATTAAAATTAAATAGTTAAAATATTAACAAAAACAGCTCGCAAACTTATTTAGCTTATAAACTTTTGTAAAACGTTAAACACATTACGTTTTTATATATATATTAATAAATTTTATTTTATTAAAACATAATGATATTATAACTTTACTCCATGTTCATAGGACTAAAATTAAACATAATTTATTAATTAATATAAAATTAAAAAAAATATGAAAATATAAAAAAGATTTAAAAAATAACGCCATAATTAATATACGTTACTTGAAACTTAACTCAATAGCATTTATATCCTTATATACGCCTTAATTTTTTGCCAGTTCGTTATAATACGTTAAAACAAAATTATTATATTCCGCTTTATTAAACGGCAGCAGTATTATTATAATAATTACATAATATTAACTACTACAAAAAAATTTAAGCATAAGAAAATTTAAGAATATTATATAGTTAATAAAAAGGACGTTATTATATTATATACGGAAAGGTTTCTTAATATCGAAATATATATATTACGTAACTAAATTATAATAAAGTACGGTCCGTATTTTAAAACAAATACAACTAGTTATGAAATATAATACAACTAATGTCCCCTATACCTAACAATACCTGTTGTATACGTTAAAATCTTGGAGTTATAAATAGGTCCTGATCAAGACCAGAATGGTATTAATGATATGCCATTATGATAAGAACCGTATAAATATGAATATAATTATTAGGGACGTCTTGTTATTCAGTTATTACGGATTTTCGTTTTTTTTCAAAAGTACAAATGCAATTAAAGCCGTTTTTCTGAATTTAATACTTAGGTCTCGCTGATTCGTTACCGAGATTTGTGATTTGATTGGTTAATTTTTAGCGTTGTGGAGCGGTACCTGAGTGACTTTGAAAAAGAGTCAGCGAGGCCTGAGCTAGCTGAGGTAACCACTGATCAGAGCGTAGCTTTCCTTAGTTAGTGTGCTTTTGCACACCTGGATAGCTGGCAAGTAGCCATTGGGGAACACTAAAACTATGCTAAGTACTCGTTGTAGGTCACGTAACCGGCACCCACCTTTCTAAAGATAACCAGCTGATTCTGCCTGCCCGGTGTTCTGCTGTCCGGTAATTCTTATACCCTGTTACACTAAAAAACCTCCCTAAATGGCCCACATATATACCTATACTATATTTAGAAGGTGAACCCTAAGCCTAACCTGAAGAGGACTAGGCCTGAGTTGCCTAAGAGGAGAGCGTCAGGCTAGGGGGGTAATGTTACGGCGAAGGATTGGGGCTTGGATCCAACCACCACCAATGTAATGTGTCTTCAAGAACCCCAGTGGTTTCGTGCTTGCCAGTAATATCTAGCTCCTTTACGACCCTCAACTTAGAGCCAGGTTAGACTGAGAAGTTCGCCATCCTCTGTTACGGCG
>QJOA01001060.1:0-13816 GCA_004155915.1 Monosporascus sp. CRB-9-2
AGAATAAAGAAAGGAAAGCGGTAAATATGAAAAAAAAAAAAAAAAAAAAAAAAAAAAAAAAAAAAAAAATCCCAAATCCGGAATCCACCGGAACTGCGGCCTCGTAAACGGGTGCAGGCTTTTTACACCCTTTATTTAATACCTGTAATTATTTCCCCTAAAGAAAAAAGGTGTTCGATTCCTGCCGCGGCCATAATTATTATTTTGTAACCTTTTTTTTATTTTTACCCGCCGTTTTATTTTATAATTAATAATAACTTTTAACCGAATTTTATATATTAAAAAGTTTTATAACTTTTAACGGGTACCTTATTAAAAAAGGGATATATAATTTTAGCCGTAATTATAGTTTTAACCTTTTATATTTTAATTTTTATTATGCCGTTTTTTAACTTTATATTTATTAGGACCGTTTAAGTAATACTTTATATATCGGGATAGGTTTATATTTATCAGCCGCGTAATATAATAATTACATATTTTTATAAATACTTTTTTTATTATCCTTATTATATCCTCCTCTGATAAAAAAGGGGCAGGTTCGATTCCTGCCATGGTTAACTCCTTTGTTACTTTTTTTTTGCCGCCCCTTTAATTTTTATGTCCACCTAATACCGTTTAGTCAAGACTATATATGTCGAGACAACCTTATTACACCTAACGAACAACAGTTCAAAAGTTGCGTGGTCTAATAGGTTAGCGCTATACAATTTTGGCCTGCATGTCACTTGCAATGTTCCCATTAACACCAGTCTTGAGTCCTTACTCATACAGGGATTAGCATTCTCTAGTTATTATTGGGTCTGCGCGGCAGGTGGGTCTCTGTATGGCCATGGATCCAGACAATGTGATACATATAGGGCTAAGAGTCCGAAACATCCTTCAGAACAGCATGTGCAAACTCAGCTGCAGACCGATCATAGTTTCGGCGAATATTCATTGTACGCTCACAGCCAGGGTGTTGCGCAGCAGATACCAAACCTCCTAAGGGAATTTTAACCCCCGTTGTCGTGTCTGAGAGATGTTTTGGTGAGACGACTATTGTCACGAAGGTACAGGGGAGCTGAGCTTGAGGTTGCAATCTTTCCACGGCCCTTGGAGTCCACCCCAAAAGAATGCAGTTGCTGTTGTGAGACGAAGCGCCTATCGTGAAAGGGGCTATCTACGTACCTATACGTCACGGCATTTCCCGCTCAGCCTCCTTTTGACCGTTCCCGCCTCGAGGTCGCCGAGGATCGGCGCCCGCGGCGAACAATCCTCCGCGCCCTACGAGGAGAAGTTCTCGACGAGGCCGCCGACGCCCTTCTCGCGCGCCAGCCGCACCACCTCCATGCCGACGACGAGGTCCATGAGCCCGAGCCCCACGCTCTTGTAGACGACGTTGCCGTCGCGGATCCAGCGCACGAGGTGGTCTTCGCGCTCCTCGTCCTGCCGCTGCTGCTGCGCCTTGTGGTCCTTGTCGTCCCCTGCTGCTGCGCGGCTCGAGCTCCGCTTGTGGAAGAAGTCGCGCACGCTGATACCGCCGCCGCCGCCGCCGCTGCTGCTTCCGGGCCGGCCAGGGCCGCCCGAGGCAGACTCGGAATTGATGTCGAGTTTACCCAAGGATTCGGAAACCGATTCTCCGTCGCCTGACGAGGCGTCCGATCGCTCCTTTTCCCTGAGCCTCCGGAGCATTACTAGTTCTCCCAGCCTGTTTATCGATGTCAGTGATCGTAACGCTCGTAGTGGGACTTTTTCCAGGTTTAGGCAGACATGCCGGAGGGGCAAAACCTGGGAGGAATGCTCACTCAACAAGCTGGTTGGGATCCAGTCCAGCCTCGATGATCTCGCCCGCCTCCTTTAGTGCGCCATCCAGGGTATCAACGACAACGGCGCCTCCTTCCGTGGCGTGCTTATGGAAATGTCGTCCACCGCTACCGGCCCTCGTGGCCTGTAAGAGCAGCTCGCGCGGGAGCTCGCGCATCCTGGGAGTGTAGCTCCCGATAGCGACGATGAGCCTCCCCTTGCGGCGAGCCTGATGATTCGTCAGGATCTCGGCGTCGAACAGGTCCTCCGTGCTAGGCGTGCAGCAGAAGATGACGTCTGCAGCGACTAGGTTCTCCGTCTATCCCACGTTCCCGAGTCAGTAGATGTCCTGCTTGGTGGGAGAATTGCTACTGACCAGCAGGCGCGGGTAGTCGCCATAACCGGGTGTCAGGACACTGAACTGCGTTGACTCCCACCCCTCACGCTCCTTCGTGGCTTTCGCCACCGCATAGAACTTCTTTAGGATATCCTTCGCGTTATCGCTGAACCTCCGGTTAATGATGTTCACGTGCTTGATGGTGTGGCCTCGGAGCATCAGCGCAAGTCGCACATGCCAGTATGCCTAGCTCGTGTGACGGTGTCAGTTCAGGAGTCTGATGTTTTCCTACGGTGATTATCCCCCCCTTTTGGTGCAGACCGGGAAACAGAATTAAGGAGGCTCCGGATGCTCACCTGCAGCCCTGTTCCGAAAACCGTCAATGTCTGGACGGAAGCTCGCCTCACCAAGAGACAGGACGAGGAGAGGGCCGTCCGGAAGGCAGTCAGCGTCTTGGCGTGGAGGAACCCCACGGGTGTGCCGACTGGAGAGTAAAGCGTCACGGATCCCGTGGGCGTGATGGTAGGACGCGAGGGGTCAGCATCAGGACCGGAGACCGTTACGACTGGCGCGACGTCAGTAGCTGACTCTCTAGATGTGTAAATGTAGTAGACAACGTTTACTCAACTAACCTTTTACTGCATGGCCAACGGCATTCGCGGACGGCATGAAGAGCGTGGTCGCGCCCGTGACCTTGGAATGTATCACCGTCCGCTCTGGCTGATGGACAATCTCGCCTTTGCCCCCTCCCGGCTGCCGGCCGGTCGAGTACACACAGAGCGCGGATTTGAGCTTATCCACGAGCGTCTCCGCCTCCTCGTATGTGAGCGATTCCAGCACGGCGCGAACCTGCTCGTCAGAGAGGATCGTCAACGACATGTTCTCCGGTTCCGGACTCCCCTGCACTCCCGCGAGAAAAGCCTTCGGGTGAAACGTCGCACCTGGCCGACTCGATCTCTAACCTGAGACTATCCGATGTAAAATACTGAATAGTGCCAATGCAGAACTAGTGGAGGCCTGGAAGTTTTGCGACCAGGCAACTGAGGCCTGCGGGATTCCTAACGACCTCGATAACGCGTTGTATTGACAAGTTCTAGGCTTTGACGAGCAATTGCGTTCAACCCCGAGCTCGCTTCCCGGACAATGCTGGTGCTTTTAAAGTCTTCCGAGCTAACAGCCGGGAAGCTGTGCAACCACCCCGAAGTCCGCCTCTATTGACATTCTACTCCGATTTCTTACATAGGAATATACCCCGCCATCATTTACTCGCCAGGTATGACGTGCTAGAGGGGCAATTGCACTAGGGACCCTACCTAAATTCGGTAGCTACATGTACTCTTGAGCACGACCGGGTCAATGTGCCACCTGAACCCGCCGACACTATGACCCAGAATTAGGAAATACTAGTCTAAACCCTTATACTCCGTACAACCCTCGGTTTTGGAATAACCGCGTAATCCAATACTACGCGAGATCCCATATTATTGGCATCAGAGCATTACCACAAGGGGTATCTCTCGACACTGAGGCGAAAGTTCCTACCTGGTCCACCAACAAGCTATGGATACAATAAAATACCCCTTAAACTGGGTTCTCTACCCTATGTTGCTCCGGTTTCGGCGCCGAGCCCCGGAGGAACATCTAGGGCCACCACGAAAGGGCGAGGCCAAACCAAAGCGGCCGAAATCCTAAAGGTGATAATAGAGCGTCTAATCCTCCCAACAGTAGACAGATATGGCCTGTTTTAAAAAGGTCTCATACCGGTGTGCAACATAGCGCGTAGAGGTAGTCCTTGAACGTTCTAGCAACGGATTCCAGCTCTTTAAGCTTCTTTGTAACGGAAGGTCCAGGCTCCCGGATTCAAGTGAGAAGCAACCCAGGACTCGCTCTGCAGGTGGTTTTGTTTTGGAGGAGTCACGGAAACCGACGAATTCTTCAGAGCGTTTTGACCATAACATGATCTGTCTGGGCGATCTCGCCGATGGTAAAATCGTGATCGCCCACTATCTTATAACCCATCCTCCCGTACACTCTCTGTGCCTTGTGGTTTTCTCTTAGGCTCCGAGCCACATATGCTTGAACCTCTGCTCCCTAGCCAGGTCTTCGAGCCTGTTCGCCAGAAGCTTCCCGATTCCCGTCCCATGGCATCGAGGGCGGACGTAGATCCGCTGTAATTCCACTTTGTTATCCAAGTCGTCGACGCAAGGCTCGCTAGAACCACGTGCTAACAGGGCGAAGCCGATAAAATCACTACTCTGGGTTGTTGCAACCATCATGTCCTTGTTGGGGTCCAATATATGCTTGCTAGTCGTCCCTATACTGTAGGACTTGTTGAGATACGCTTCAAGTTCTTGTGGCGGGACGCAGTATCCAAGGGTGACGGAGAGACGTGGGGCCCGAAGGCGGCCACTGCGGCTGCATCATCGGGGCTTGCATCTCGAATGGTGATTGAAAACTGGGAAGCCGGTGCCATGATGCTATAGTGATAACCGACAGTTCGATGTCTGGGCAGCTTAGTTTGTTTTCAAATAGTCAGAATTGATATAAAATTATAGGATCTAACTAGAAGAAAGTTGTTACGAGGACAGATTATCCCGGAATTATATTTCAGACTACGATGTCGATTTACCATAGAAATTTACTCCTGCTTTTCGTTAACCATCCATCCACCTCTGTGGATCTAGGATGTCTTAAAAAGGGTGTAACGGGAAGCCTAACAACTTGGACTAGGACCGAACCCGAGCAACTGGTCTTGCCGGAACTAAAAACCGACTGATTTTGAACTCGTTCTTCGGATACTCGATGCCTGGACTAGCCTCTGATCATAGAACCTTCCGAGAAAACAATATAAACTACCTATGCTGCTGCTATTCTCTGAGCGAACCTCACTAATCCCATATAAGTTTATGAAACCGCGACTACCGTTATTCGTTTTTTTTCCTATGCAGAAACAGTCATGCGTACCCTACTGGCAGTTATCCTGCGCAAAGGGATGTAGGTCCTCGTCACCTCACCAGCTCATTAGTCCCTAGACCTAACACTACGCGCTCTTAAATACTTCGCAGGAACCAAGTCCTGCAAGGGGAAGGCGATGCCAACCTAGTGGTATTTGCTGCTTCGAAAGGTTACGGCTGAGCTAGGATCTACTCCGACTTGAAGTGTGATACTACCACGGATTTTCCTATGTAAGCAGATGTATGTCTTGCCGCTGTGCACTGGAAACCTACTATGAGACTCGCGGAGGAAGGATAGGTCAGGATCTTACACAATACCCAACCCTCCGAGCAGGAATATTCAACTAAGAGAAAATTATCGCTATCCAGGTCTCCGGCTGGACTCATGAGGGCAAAATTTTAACGCAAGCCGGGGACGCCCCTGGAGATCGAGGGAAAGTCGCTTGAGTATTGGAGAAAGGTCCTATCCGAAAATGGTGAGCCTGATGATACGATCAAGTAAGATTCGGAGAAACCTGTAAGCATTTCTGGATACCTGCAGGGATTCAAGCACAGATGGCATTTAAAATCAATGTCGATAGAGACGATGGCATCCTGACAGATAAGCCGTTCAACGTAACATCTGACTATTACCATATTCTGGACCCTGCCAAGACCTTTCCACGCACGCACTTCTGACCATGCATTCCAAGGGTTTTGAGATGGGCCAGAGCCGATATGGGATTACTGGAGGCACCTTAACAGTCCGGCACCTAAGGAAACAAAGACCCAGCAGAGAACCCAGGACCACGATATTGAAGCATGCAATGGAGCATGGCAGGTCGCCGGTATAAGCTAGGGCTTGGTTAGCATGAGGCAACGTAGCGATGAAACTTAGCCGCTGCCTGATGAGTTCTCTTCCCCCTGGAAGCACCAGTGGCACTGTAGAGAGAATTGGACTTGGGGAAAAGATACCTATGTAGAGCAGTCCGAGACAATACCAAGGACGAAGTATAATAGAGAAGGCATCCAGTAGTACATTTTTAAACGTGCCGAGTATCCCATACCGACCTCTCCAGCCCCGGAATTTGAGATTTAATTACATTAACCTAATCGAGGCTGGGAGACGTAGCGGAATATAATCTATACCTGCCTATTGATGCCCAGCTGTGTCCCCTAGGCAATATCTAAACTCGCAGACGTGTTGAGTCGATGCTCCTTACATATTGAAAGAGGATGTCTTCTACACCTTAACAGCCATAGAGACAAACCTGCGATCCCTCCATATACACCCTCCATATATACGTAAGTCACAATCTTCATAATCACAGTCCACTAACCATTCAGACTTATCGAACCGATGCATCAACGGCACTCATATAGGTACCTAGCAGTGTCTTCCGCGTCCCCGCTACCGTCCATTTTCTGTTTGAAAGACTCCGCCGCCGGCGGTACCCGACCACTTCGGCGCGTATATAACTCAACATGCCGCTTAACGCTGTACTCCCTAAGCAACCATGCTTCGACAGCAAAACTTGCAAACCCGGCCCCCCTTCCCCCCCGGGGACCAACGAAACTCGCCAACGCCCGCACGCGCACATCCCAACTCCACCTCCTCGCCTATGCAGCCTAGTTCCATGTAGACTAGGGTAGGCGGATAACAGCCCTAACCTCATGTAGGTAGGTCCGTGGGTAAAATATATGTACTGTATGTTCCGTTTGCATGTATAGTCCGCCCTCCTCTATGCAAGGAATGCATACCTACAGTAGGTAATAACTGTCGCAGCCGCAACTGGAACTTTTCAGAACGCCCGCATCCCCGCGGCCCCGTCCCCCCCGAAGACGAGCTGCGCGTGGCGGCCCCTAACGACGCCGCCGACCTCGGGGACCGCGCCCTGGCCCTTACCCGTCTTAGCCGTGCCGAGGCCGAGGTCGCGCACGCGGCCCGTGGCTATGTCGAATAGGGTGCCGTGGACCTGGAGGCCGCGGTCGCGGACGGCCTCGCGGACGGCGGCGTTGGCCATGAGGACGCGGACGCCGGCCTCGACATTGAGCTCGGCGAGGCGCCTGATGGCGCGCTGCTTGTCTTCACCGGAGATAGAATCGAGCTCCTCGCCGTGGGCGTCGCGCAGCGCCCGCAGCGGCGTCAGCCAGATGTCGAGGACGCCGCCGACGGGGGCGTCGCTGAGGATCGCCGCGGCGCCGCCGCACCCGGTATGCCCGCACAGTACCACGTGCTTCACGCGCAGGTGCACTACGGCGTACTCGATCACGGCCGCCGTGTTGATGTCGGTCGGCGACACGATGTTGGCGATGTTGCGATGCACGAAGACGTCGCCCGGTTGCAGCCCGAGGATCGTGGTCTCTGGACAGCGCGAGTCCGAGCAGCCGAGCCACACTGTTTTATTTAAAACACTCGTCGTCAGCCACTCCAAGTTCGTTCGTATCATAGAATGTATGGCTTCCCATTTCCATTTTTGTAGTATGCTCCCGCTGCATTTGCGTTGCCAGCCGGCGGGGGCGGGCGGCACGGCGAATGGAATCCATGATATCTCCGATGCCAAGCCATGCGCGCATCTCCAAAGTTGTTGAGATGCGCTAGCGCGGATTCCGAACAACAGCTCCGGATTACAAGGAGGAGACAGGAGAACTGGACAAGAATTAAGGAAAAGAAGACATACGGATATCAGGCGCTTGCCCCGAGGCGAGTCGCGAGAAGAAATCTGGGTTTTGGTGTCCCTTATAGCCAGCCCATGCCGAGTTAGAAGAGAGCGCATAGACGAAGGGGTCCTCTGTTTCCGATAATCTGGTAAGCGAATCTGCTGTACGTCTTTTCAAGCTCAAGATCTGAGATTGGGATATCTCAAATCTCCAAAAATGCCCCACTATTTTTGGGGAGATTTTAGCGGGGCGGGTGGTATTGAGGTAACACTTACGACCAGGCGGCGCCATCTTATTTACTCGTCTAGGTCCTCGTCGTAAAAGGCTTAGAAACTATCGTGAGGGCAGCGGAGTCGGTTTGTGGTGGTCCTCTATAGGGGGGAATAGGGCGAGGAAAAGAGGAGTGTTATGTATATAGCCCACGTGGGGGTTCTTCTGGAATGGCCCTGTAGCCGCTGGTTCCGCAGTATAAGTATGTATATTCAAGGGTTACTATACACAGAGCGGGCCTTGATGATCCCACGACTAGCGATTCCTCGGGGCTCGGAGCTCTGAGAATGCGCGTTTCCGCCGGCAGAGTGCGTGGGCGGGGAGAAGTTGAAGGGATATTCTATGGTAACCAGACGTCAAGTCAAGTACCTAGGTATGTCTCAATCCAAAGACGCACGACAGAATAACCCGATATGGAAAGTCGAAGCGAGTGAAGAGAGCAAGAGCAACTTGGGTACGTACGGAATAAGAGGACAGAAAACGGATGATGGATTACCAGTAGATCGTATGAGGGAGATGGGAGATGTGAAGAGGTCGGGCAATGTCGAGCAGGAATCGAGCTTGGTGGTACGGTTATACAGGGCTCGCGAGCCCACGAGACGAGTCGGAGTAAATCTATATGAATCATGATATGATTGGAAGGGATCCATCCAGCCAAGCTGTCTCCGGAAACACCTTCTGTTTTGAAGGTTTCGCTCTTCGAAACGAGATGTCCCCTTCCTCCTAGTCGGGTCCCGTGGCTTGCCTCGCCTGAGCGCCCCGACCCGAGGGAGCCCCAAGGGGTTGAGATAAGATTAATCTTCAACAGTACCAAGAATACCAAGAATGGAGCGTGGTTCACCTGGGCACTGGTGATGCACTGACCTTGTTATGCCTATTACTCTACCCTGTCCTGGTATTAGGTAGTCTACGATGTTACAAGGTATCGGTAGTACTAGCAGTGGCTGCGAACGGTACTTGTCAAGGGCGATTCGAAGACAGGGCTTGACCGCCGCCGCATGCCATGCCCCTCCTCAACAACATTCTAACGTTAGCTTGTATGCGACATAAGCATGGACTCAACACTTGCCAAGAAAAAGCCAAGGGTGTCATATAAGGCGGCTCAGACCTCCCGAATGTGCCACAATGGTGTCGGGGCATAATCACTCTTCACACACTGCCAGATCGATGCGCTAACAGACCACCACGCCTTCCCCTATCAGGTTAGCGCGTCTAGTACAAAAGTTATCATTTTCCGCCCATATTGCAGCATTATTTAGAAAACATCATAGGGCGTTTATTCCCCATTTTTCAGAAGAATTGGCGACGATTAAAAGTCGAAAGGTTGCCAATTTGCATAAGCGTTTTGATGTACATTGGGAACTGTTCCGGTATAATACCCTACTGGTTCTGTATTAGGCACTTACTAGCGCGTCCCACCAGTTCATGGCAGTGAGTGAAACATTTGCCTGATACCGTAGTTACTGCAGACTAGACGTCGAGGGTCATCTATGCCCCCCCGTAAAACCCGTGTCCCCTGATCGTCGTTCTCTTAGGCGCAACTCAAGATGTAACAAGTCAGAATTCTTGCTCTAGTCGTTTGATCACCGGTTTGCTTGCTAGAGCCACTGAATAATTAATTGCTGATGCATTGCACTCCATTTACGTCGTCGGTGAAGTCGAGATGCCGACAGAGAGCCGACTAAGCTCGCTGGTGCACTCCTGCTACTGAAGCTAACCCCCACACTTGGCCCAGCGTGCTACCCTACTTAACCTAGGTACGCACATACAACTTGACCATGATTACAAATAAGGAATATGAACGGCATCAACACTAGGCGGCGAGTAGGGATTCAGATTGATCATCTTCACATTGGTCATTGGTGCAAGCTTTGGGATGGTGTAGCTGCAGACTCAAATCCATATGGTTGGTATTCCATTTTACCCCCTCCCAACGCCTGAACAGTGCAAAGCTAGATAACTCCCTTGACCATGACCGAATGCAATGCTTAGACCTTGATAGCCATCTCCAGAGCCCTCTTCTTCTTCTCGATGCGCTTGTTGGCCTTGGCACCCATGATACCGCCACCCCACTGCCGTCTGGCGTTCTCGGTTCCGGGCATGTAGCCATCCTTGATGGCGCTGACGAGCTTGGAGAGCTCGTTCTTGTCCTCGGAGCGGACCTCAGTGATAGCCAGGACGGCAGCGGTCTGTTATGTATTAGCGGAATATCTCTTCAGAAACAGCTTGGCGTGCTGCGCACCTTCTTGTGGACAACAGTTCCCAGACGGGCCTTGCCCTTGACGACGGCGTAAGGGACACCCATCTTTCGGCACAGAGCGGGCAGGAAGATGACGAGTTCAATGGGGTCGACATCGTTGGGAATGAGGACAAGAGAAGCCTTCTTGTTCTCAATTAGGCCAACAACGTGGTTGAGACCGTACTTGACAGTGTAGGGCTTCTTGCTGACGTCCTCCTTCTTCTTGCCCTCCTTGACGGCGGTGGCCTCCTTGAGCAGACGCTCCTTCTTCTCGGCCTTGGTCTCAGGTCGGTACTTGTTCAGGAGCTTGAAGGCCTGGGCGGCAGTGTTGCGGTCGAGGACGTGCTGGAACTGAGCAATCGCCGGGGGGACCTTGAGGCGCATGTTGATGATCTTGCGCTGACGCTGAAGGCGGACATATTCGGGCCACTTCACCATGCGGGTGAGGTTGCGGCGGGGCTGGATGTCCTGACCAATGCCGAAGTTTCGGGGTCGCTTCTCGAGAAGAGGGTTCTGGGGTACGGTCAGCACTTCGGGGAGCAAAGGGAAGACGCATTGGGGTTGGTGAGTACTGACCTTAGGAGCCTTCTTCGAAGCCGTCTTGGACGAACCGAAGGGGGCCGGAGCGGCCTTCTTACCGGACTTGGGAGGCTGTCATTGAGGAAGAAGACATCAGTAAATGATTTATCCATTGACTGTATGTCTTTCTTGAACTCTAGAGAGATCAGTCGCATGCGGTATTTCTACACGCACGCGAAAGAACCTCAAGCCAGATCATCACCTGCGTCCGAAGACAACAGGCGGAATATGGACATCTCACGGAATGAGAGCCATGGAAAATATAATTGATGGAATGTGCTAGAGCGCGCCCATCTCGGGTACTCAGAGGCTTACCATGGTGATCGTTGGGCGTGAGGTCGTGATAAACAAAGTTGTCGACCGTCCGAATGTTGCTGAGAGGAATGGATATAGAAAGAAATCTCAAAAAAAGTCAAGATGCCCGATAAAAACAGAAACGGAAATTGTGTGGAAGGTGCTGGCTAGTAGGGTTTGCGGAGAGAGACGGCAGATTATCGGGTCCTCAGAGGACGAGTTAAGTCAAAAGCAGACTAGCTCTAAATGCCCCTCCTCTAAGTGATGTACCTTCGTACCTCGAAAGTTCGCCCCGTGAAGGATTTCAGCTCGATGAGAGAGGCCTGAGTCAAGGTCAACGAAACTTCTGATACATAGATGCTGTATATCGTCGGCTTCTGGGGAAATACCTGAAGAATTGTCGATTTGAATATCTACTACTTACAGAATATTAGCACTTCTTTTTGCCCAAACCCACGCCAATATGCCTCATGCTCTTTGCGCCATCTGCAAGACGGAGCGCGCGCTCATCAAGCGGCCCAAGAACCACCAGAAGGTCTGCAGGGGTTGCTTCATCAGGATATTCGAAGATGAAGTCCACCATACGATCACATCATCTCAACTATTTTCCCGAGGAGAGAAAGTGGCCATTGGGGCATCAGGTGGCAAGGATTCTACGGTTCTAGCGTCGGTCCTGAAGACTCTGAACGAGAGGCACAATTACGGGGTGGACCTCGTGCTGCTAAGTATTGACGAGGGCATCAAAGGGTACCGGGATGACTCCCTCGAGACCGTTAAGCGCAACGCGGCGCAGTATGACATGCCGCTCAAGGTTGTCGGGTATGATGAGCTGTACGGGTGGACGATGGATCAAGTCGTCGAGACGATTGGGAAGAAAGGCAACTGCACGTATTGTGGCGTATTCCGGCGACAGGCTCTGGACCGAGGAGCGAAGATGCTTGGCATCAAGCATGTTGTCACAGGCCACAACGCCGATGACGTCGCTGAGACTGTTCTCATGAATCTGCTACGAGGGGACCTATCGAGACTATCTAGGGCCACTAGTATCGTCACCGGCAGCAATGCGAGCGAGGTCAAGCGGAGCAAGCCCCTTAAGTACGCATATGAGAAGGAGATCGTGCTATATGCGCATCACAAGAAGCTGGACTATTTTAGCACAGAATGCATCTACAGCCCCGAAGCATTTCGTGGCAGCGCGCGGACTTTAATCAAGAGCCTGGAGAAGGTCCGGCCGAGCGCAATCCTTGACGTGGTGCGGAGCGGTGAGGATATGGCCAGGTTAGTCCCCGGAGCCGTACCAGATTCATGCGGCTGTAAAGGTAATGCAGCGCCTGTGGAAGCAGCTGTGGAGGACGACGGCGCTGGTGGTTGCGGTTCAGCGAACGGCCGCACGGCAGGTGGGGAGATGGCAGCGATGGAGAAACAACTTCGAGAGGACGAAGTTGCAGAAGCCAACAACCTCGAAACGGACGTCACCCTCCTTAGGGCCGAAGGGCGAGGTCATGACCGGAAGAAGCAGCGCAGCGGGCAGCGAAAGCCAGGAAAACCAGTAACCAATGCACTTCCCATCATTCCCAAGCAGAAGCTGGGTACTTGCGAGAAGTGCGGTTATATGTCAAGCCAGAAACTCTGCCAGGCATGCATGCTTCTTGAGAATCTCAACAAGAACCGGGCGGAAATCACGATATGAGATTTGGCAATACGAAAGGTTTGGCGTTATGGTTGGCACGATGGGATTGGCGCTGCATATAGAGGACCATAGATACGATACCCCATGCAAACTCCGGGACCGAAACAAATGGTATAACAAATCGTCATATTTAGGTTTCGTGGAAATACAGGCCTTTGTACAGTTGGTTGCCCGTAGCGCCCATCTCTATTCTCGTCCTTTGTCCAAGCTGTCTTCTTACGAGATTCGCTTCTCGACCTGAGTCCAGTGTCAGCATTTCTGCTTCTCATGATAGAATTATCCTTGAAAACATACTCTCCAGGGGTTGTTGAGCTCAAAGCCCGGTGGTGCTATCGGCGCATCGCTCTGTCCACGCAGGAAACCTGTGAGTCGTCGATCTCGGTCCATCACTAGAGGAAGTTGCCAAGTTAGACTTTGACCTCTGCAGAAAACCACATTTTCTGATCATAATTGCCATACTTTGCTGCGAAACACGTTAGCCTTATCCAACGACGCAAATATGCTGAGCAGGTCTTACTCTGTCCCATTGATCCAGTGACCGCCGCGCCCGCTTGCCACCGTTCTGCATGTTTCTGAACTTAGAAAGGCCGGCGCCGGTCACGCCAAACATCTATCGGACAAGCGGCATCAGCAGAGTTGTTGTGAGATGGATCGTGATTGCTGGTGAACGCCATATTCAGGGATGGCGGCTTACGGCGAGCACGATTCCATAGGGAATCAGGGCTTCAAAAGGAACGGCCATTGAGATGGATGACGGGGTCTATAGGTAACGATTCAAAGTCAGTTTTGGTGAAGAAGACATCACACGGCCCTGCGAGTCTTACATACGTGTCTTTCGGCCCAATCCGCAGTGTCAATTCCAATTCCGCTCGTCCTCGAGTTAATTGCAGCTATCATTAACTTGTACTAGTAATAGGCATGGAGGTTGACTGTTGACTTAATTAGTGCCTGTAATATTAGGCTACAATTTTGGGTGTGGGGGGGGGGGGTTCGTCGTACAAGCTATTACTATAAGATGCGCGCAAGGT
>QJOA01001061.1:0-13799 GCA_004155915.1 Monosporascus sp. CRB-9-2
TATTTATAATTATTTATTATTATTAAACGTAATTATTTTTTTATTATTTAAATTTTTACGATATTATTATTAATATAAACCGTATAATTAAATTTAATAATTAATTAAATTTATAATTATTATATATTATAAATTTTTATTTAATAATACCGTTAAATTTTAAATAATATTTAATATTATTATTATATCGATTAATACCGTAAATAATATTATTTAATAATTTTTAAAAAAAATTATTTAATTTAAGGATAAAATTAAATAATTTAAAAATTAATTTAAGGTTAAAATATTAATTATAACGATTATTAAAATTAAAGTTAAAAAATTTAAACTTTACGATAAAAAAAAACGTTTAAATATTTCTTATTTAAATTAAAACGTATTTCCGGTTTTTAAAATTAAAAAACTTGTTAAATTAAATTTTTATTATAATAACTTATTTTATTAAAAACGCCGTAAATTAATTTAAAACTTATTATACGAAATTATTTACAAATTAAAAAATCCAATAAAAAAATTATTAAGAAAATTTGAAAATATTATATTAATTTCGAAAATAAGTTCCGAAATAATTTTATTAATTTGGATAAAAAAATAAAACGTAACTTAAAAACTTTTTTAATTATAAAAAAAGAAATTAACGTTTAAATATATTATATTATTTAAAAGCTTAACCGTTAAAGCTGGATACGAAAACGATAAAAACGATATTATAATTAATATATTTTATAAAAAAATTTAAAAAAAGTTAAAAACATATTAATTAAAAAAACCGGATTATAAGCTTTAATAAGTATATTATTAAAGCCATAAAAATCGATAATTATTAATTTAAAAAACGATACAAAAAAAGATATTTTATTCCGAAATTAAATTATTTTAAAATTAATTAAAGAAAAAAACGCGATATATTTTTAACTTTTTACGGCACTTATTTAAAATTTATAAAGTTAAGGATTATTTAATTTAAAAAGGGCTTAATTATTTATTATAATTATAAAAAATAAAAATATATTATACGATAATATAAAAGCTAAAAAGAATTACGATAATAAATTTTAATTTCCGAAAATTAGTACTAAAAAAAATTAGCAATAAAAAAACGATTAATATAATTTATATCCAAAATAATTATAACCCTTTATTAAAGATACGATAAAGATTAAAAAAAGTTAAAAAGTTATTTTAAATAATAATTAAAAAAATTATTTTTATTAAATTTACCTTTATAAAATAGTTTTAAAAATATAAAAGATAAAAAAAATTTAAAAAATGTAATTTATTTTCTTAATTATAACGACGATAAAAAAAATATTTAAATAATATTCGATATTTAAACCAGAAAATACCAAAAATAAAATAAAAACTTATATTTAAAAAAATCCGATCGATACGAAAAGCTTTACGCCGTTAACTGCAAACGATATTAATATAAAATATATAAAAATTATAAGGAATATATTATACGACGGATTATATAAATATAATAATAAGGTTTTAATTTTAATAATTAAATAAATAACGATCCGAAAAATTAAAAGTAATACCGATACTTACGGAAAATAATAATTTAAAACGAAATTAATTAATTAATAATATTTAAAAATTAGCCAAAAAAAAAGTTGCCTTATAAAAAACCCTTTTTATTACTATAATTAATGTAATTATTAAACGTAAAAAAAGTTAGTTTAAAAAATAATAGAAAAATATTACCAGAAAATAATTACGGACTTATAATTTTAGTTAACGTTTATTAAAAACTTAATAAAACGATACGTTTTTTTAAAAAAAATTAATTATTTTCTTATTACAAAAACGAAATTTTAAAATTAAAGTATATTATTAAAAAAGTTTTTTAAAAATAAATTGCCTATTTAAAAGTTACGTGACGCCGATAAGACAGATATTTATAACAGCTGCAAAAGCTAAACGAATAATTTTTAAAACGAATTACCAGGTTCGAAAATAGCCCAAAAAGATTAACGTTATTTATAAAGAAGCCTTAAGCTGGCAAAAAAAATAAAAATAAATAATAATATTTTAAAAAGGTTTTATACGTAATAAAAACGGCAAGAAAAAAATTAATTATAATATAAATACGAATTAAAAAAAATGGTATACCGTAATAATAAATTACGGAATTATATAAGGAAATTATATCGCTTTAAAAGTAATAAATAAATTATAATTACCATAACAAAATAAGGAAAGTTTTTATAAAGTTAAGAATACCGAAAGTTAAATATTTAATTACGATACGGATAGGTTAAATACGCAATTAATTACTTTAAAACTTTCGTTAAAGGAAAAAAATAAATTATTAATTTCGATATTATTTTAATAAAAAATTATAACATAATTTTCGGGTTATTATAGTTAAAGCAATATAATCCAGCTATCGATTAAAAAATTAACCAGGTAAATTTTGTTTTATTTTTTACCGATACGCAAAATAATAAAAGATTTTAATATTTAATTAAAAAGGTTAACAAATACAGGCATAAAAATACGATAAAAACTTTATTACTTAAAAGGACAAAATATATAACAAATAAAGGGCATATTAAAAAAAATACGATATATTATTATAAACCTTAAAGCATAATTTCGGCAAATAAATAACGACTTATTATTAAAGTTTAAAAAGTTACCAGAATAAATGGTTAAAGTATTACCAAAATATTATAGGTATAAACGACTGTTTTAAAAAAAGTTTAAAATAAAATTACTACCTTATAATAAATAGGATTATAAAATAATTTTTAAGGATAATAAACGATTACTTTTTACCTTATTTATAACCTGAATTAGATAAAATTAAAGGTATTACGTAGTTATTTCGAAAATAAGCTGAAAAAAAGTTATATATAACGTTCCAAATTATTAGCAAAATATTTAATATTTTTTGTATTAAGGAAAAATGAAAAATTATAATTTATTATCGATTATAAATAATTTAATAATATTACCGTTAAAAATAAAACCTTATTATTATTAATTACCGAAATAAAGAATCGTTTATACGGAACTTAATAATTTATATTTTTAAACCTAAAGGAAAAATATAACCAAATACGAATTAAATTAGGTAACGAATAAAAAATAATTTTTAAAATTAAATACGGACTTTTCAAATATTTTATTATACCTTTTAAATTTATAAATATACCGGTAACTTTTTAACGAATAATTAATTACGTATTACGAAAATATTTGAACATTTTCGTTATATATTATCTCGATAATATTTTAATTTATTCGAAAACCTAAAAAAAATATATAAAATATATTTATAACATCCTATAAATATTATAAAATATTAATTTCTTAATTAACGCCGAAAAAAGTACTATTTATATATAAAAAATAAAATATTTAAAACATATTATTATTTTTAAATATATTAAAATAAACTTTAAAAAGTTTATAATAATTAAAAAATAAGTATAACGTATTAATATTAAAAAGATATAAGTATTTTTTGGATTTATTAATTATTATAAAAGATTTATACGTAATTTTAATAAAATAATTATATTATTAATAAAATTTATTAGGAAAAAAAAGTAATTCGAATAAATACCAAAAAAATAAAAAGTTTTTTAACAAATTAAAAACCCCTTAATAAATAAATAAATATTAATTATATACGATTTAAAGTAACCAGTTAAATTAAAAACCGACGTTTCGGATTACGCTTTAAAGATAATAATTAAATATCGAAACGATTAAAAAAACCTTTATTTTATTACCTTTTACTTTTATAAGTTATATAACACCGAATTAAATTATTTTATATATAATAAAAAAATTTTAATTATCGTTAACGTTTTTAAAAAATTTAAATATTATTTTAAAAGCAATATATACCAAATTAAGGTATATATAAATTTTAAAAACATTATACACTTTTTTACGATACGAAAATTAATCGGAAAAATAATTACGTTACGTAAAAAAATTTTTTAAATTCGATTATGTTATTATTTATTACAAAAAATTAGAAAATAACAAAACAAACGTATTTAATAAATAATTTAATTTAAAAAAAATTTAAAATTAAAATATAATAAAAAGTTTTTAATAAAATATCCGAAAATTATTTACGATAATAACGAATTATTACGATAAAAAGGATTTTAGCCAATATATACTGACATATATAATAATATAATAATAACTTACCCAAAAAATAACGAACAAATAAAATTTAAGTACCAAAAAAACTTTAAAAGAACCTAACACGAAATATATATAAATATTAACTATATAAAGACTTAAAGATTTATAAAATTTTAAAACGTTTATAACGGATATATTATTTTTTTAAAATAAAATTAATTATAAAAAATAATATAATAATATAACATTTACGCCAGGATAAAAACATAACGATATAAACCTTACGAAAAGTTATAACCATTATTAATTATTAAACGATTATAAAATGTTATTATATTTAACTTTATTATTAAACTTTTTATATTAAAAAATTTAATTATAAAAATATATTACGATAATATCTTTATAATCGTTAATCGATTTATAAATTGTTTTTATTTCTTATTTTATAACGAAAATACCGATATAAAATAATTCGTATATATTTTTTTTTAATATATTTTAAACATTTATAATCTTTTAACGGAAATTATATTAAATAAAGGTATAACTTTTATTTTAAAATTTTGGCAAAGCTTAATAATTTAATTTAAATTAAACTATAAATTATTTAACGTATTTAAACCGTAAATAAACGGATAAATAAAAAAAATTAATTAAACGTTAAAAACGTACTTACGATATTATATTAATTACGAACAAAATAATTAAGTCGAAAAGTTACCAATTATACAGTTAACTTATAATATAAATTATTATAAAAATATTAAAATAACGTTAATAATTATTAATTTTAGTTTTATATTAAAAATTTATAAAACTTTATACGAAAAATTAATTAACGTTAAAATAATTTTAATATTAAAATAATTAAAATAATTATATACTAAAATAAAAACAAAACTTAAATTCGTACGTAATTAAATAAGCAAATATTATAATTAAAAAAAGTTAAAAAAATTAACCTTTCCGGAAAAGAAAATAATTTATTTAATTATCAAAAATATCTAAAGTAAAAGATTTAATAAAAAATTCGACTTTAAATATATTAATTTATATAAAATTATTAAAAAATTTTTGAAAAATAATTACAAATTAAAGCTATTACCAAAAATCAAATTTTATCCAATTTTTTATATTTCCTTACTTAAATTAACAGTAAATATAATTAAATTTAATATAAATTAAAAAAGAAATTATAAAAAACGTATTAATTTACGAAATAAAAAAAATATTAAATATACGGAAATAAAACGGATTTATTTAATACCTAATTAAATAAAGAAATTACTTAAATTCCGAAAATATTTAAAATTTTACGAAAAGCTTTACGAACGTTTAACGTTTTTTAAGGAATTTTTACTAATAACGTCGGAACCGTTAAAGTTAAAATTCTAATTTACGTTACTTAACGGTACTTAATCCGTCCCTTTAATATTAAACTAATTAACAAAAAAAATAATTTATACGGATATAGTTATTTCGGTTTTTAATTACCTTTATTTTCGTTTTAAACGTTCAAATTTTTTATCGTTTCCGTATTTTAAATTTCCCGACGTAATATTTCGATTTTATGCCGTCATAATAACTTTTTTTAATTCCGAAACCGGGCCAAACGATTAAATAATTCGTTAAAATATTATTAGGCCCTAAATAATTTTTTTTCGGCAAAATATTTTTAAAGTTTTAATTAATTTTTTTTATTTATTAATTTTCGATATTTTAATTTAAAAAAATCAAAAAATTTATAAGGATTAATATGTTTGGTATAATAAAAACATTTTTTAAAATTAAAATAAATTTTACAAATTTCGTTTTTAAATTTATAACAAAAATAAAAAAATTAAAAAACATATTAAAATTAAAACGGTCGATTCGTTTTAACAAAATTAAAACGTTATTACGTTTACGATAAAATTGTTACTTTTTAATTTAATTAAATATAATAATTAAATTATAAAATAAAATAATAATAATAAAAAAAGTTATTTATTAAACGATATAATAAATAAATTAATTTTTAAAAGTAAAAATCTTTTAAAAAAAAGATTATATTATAACCTAAGAATTTAACTTATTATTAAACGGTTAAAAAATATATAAACATTTCCGATAAAAGGTTTTAACTTACGTAACCGGCTCGATAAATTTAATAAAGAAAATAAAGCTTAACGTTTCGAACTAATCGAATTAAGGAAATAACTTAACGGGTTCGACGGGCTTAACGGAATTCGATTATTATAAATAGATCGAGCCAGTTCGAATGCATCGAATTAAGATAAATATATATACGCTTATTATTTCCATAGCTTAAATAATACCAGTTTGCAATAATAATTAATTACCCAGATTACCTACGGTTATCTGCTATTACCAGACGTAATTATTCTTTTATTACTTAGATTTTTACGATACCATTATCAACATAAACCGTACGACTAGGTTTAATAATTAATTAAGCCCATAGCCGTCACATATTTATTATACGTAATAATAATTAAAAACGCCCTTTCGAAAAAAGATTTAATACGGCGTTAGCCTAATAATAACCTCGCATTAAACCTTTTTAATAAAAGTTTCCCAACCCCTTATTAAGTCTTTTTTAATAAGGGCGTTTTTAATTATTATTACGTATAAAATTTAATTAACGATTTATTAAATCTTTAAATAAAATAATATCTGAAAAATTTATTATTAATTTAAGCTTTAAAAATATTTAAAGATCTATATAAAAAAGTAAGTTTAATTAACAAAAAAATGGTTCTATTAAATTTTTTTATACGGAAAAAAGAACGTTTTTTTATTAAAACTTATTTTTCGTCCGAAAACGATAACCGTAATATTTTTTTTTATTATCCGAAAATATTTGCTTATTTATTAACTTTAAAGTTTCAACTTTTTATAGAATTATTTATATATTTATATTTTTTTATTTTTTATATATTAAATTAAGATTTAATAATCCGGTAATAATTAATTACGATATATAGCTTATAATTAATAAACGTTTCCGAATGTACCAGAATAAAGTTTTTATGTTTTAATTATTTAAAGCTAAAAAAATTCAAAAAGTAATAATTTTAATTATTTATCAACTTATTAAGAAAAAATAAATTATTTATTTATAATTAAAAAAAAATTAAAATAATAGGATGGCGTAATACAATTATTTCTATATATTAATAATTAAATAATTCCGGAATATTTCGGAAAAAATAGGCCTTATTAACAGGCGCGGCCGTAATAGCACGGTAAAATAATAAAGCCGATTAATTAATATAACGGTTAAGGTATTAACCTTATTTAATACAAAAAATAAAAGTTTAATTCCGAATTATATAAAAATTTATTTTTTATCGATTTTTTTATAATTTTATTAATTTTTATTACCTTTTTTATAGTTTTTTATATAAAAGTTAAAGTTCGATCCTTAAATATATTAAATAATTAATTTTTTAAAAGTTTTATAATATATATATAACGCAAAAAGGCGTCTTAAAATCTGGTACGTTAATATGCACTTAATTAGTTAACTCGTACAACGTTTACCCTAACGCGTTTGCACTAAACCTACATACCTTACCTATATCTAATATTTCTACATATAACATGGATCATCCTAATCCTTCCCAGATATCGTTAGTAATATACACATTATCATACCAATAACATTCAGTAAAGCGCTACATATCTTCACAAATATTTTATATTAAGGCCTGCTATTAAAAAAGCAACCTTTAAAGGGGTATTTTAAATAATCATTAATATGCGGGTTTTAAATTAAAACGTTACGGAGATTACCTATGGCTTAGGTAGGAACTACATTAGCCACATCTACCAGTATAAGCCCCGACCGATACGGTCAAAGGGCTCCATGATCAATATAACAACAACCGTTTTGACCAAAATACTAAATACACGCTTGTATCTGACAACACCAAGGACGTTTCTCAAGATACTCAAATTCGTCCACGTATATCCACTGATGGCCATCCATATGGGAAAATCGCCAGTTCCATCCATATATTTTTGTATGGTGGTGGATGGACGTCAACCCACCTCACGGGGGCGCTTGGTGGCGTGGATTGCATTGCTTCCACTTCTGTTCATCGTACCTGAAATGACAAGACCTTCCGCGGTTTGTATATATCTGAATCCCCGGTTGAAGTCGAATTAGCGTCGAGCACTAGAGTTGAATAAAAACGGATTCATCGTAAAGTCTTACCCTGAAGGACTCCATGTGCCCATGTTTATACCACAAACGTGTATCGCCGAGGTAAAAGAACTCATCAACCTCGACGCCAGTAACCAACTCGCCTCCAGGTCCGTCGATGGGGAAATGTACTACTTTAACGTAGTGATAGTCCAAGAACCGGCCAAGTTTCCGTCTTTCGAGAGGTATGTCGTTATTGCCATAGTGAAACTCAATTCCACGGACCTTCTTCAAGCAAGCGGCGGAGATACCCGTCAAGTTACGTAAATCTGCGCCATTTTGCCCTCCGAATAAAACGTAACGCAATGGTTGGTGCTTGGGAAAGAACTCTCTCCCTTCCATCCTGTATCCAATTTGTGTGGATTCACTAGGGGTGATGATCCGCATTCCGGCAACGTAGTCAGACTTCCCGATTCGGGGATAGACGCTTTTTGCGTATAGAGTAACCGAGATCCCTCAGGGAACCTGTTATAAACCATCGGGGCCGGCTCTGGGCATAAATCGCTGGCTATCTCCAGCCATTCCTCCCCTTCGGGGCTGTCTCCAAGGAGTGGGTGTTGAGTAGAGGAAATCCGCCTCAGTGGAATTATTGCTTGGATATGTTGAATGAGGTTCCAGACTCGGATCCTGTTTTCCATGGGTGGAGTGAGGTGAACATGATTGCTGCGATGGAAGATCCACCGCCAGTCAAGTCGAAAATATCTATCGTCATTGTGCACTTCGAAAAGCCAGGAACGGTCAGAATTCTTCTCGAATCGGGAGACCCAGAATTGCTGGCTATAGAATATCGACAGTAATGATCGTGAAGCTCTGCGGAGGTTCAGTGCATCGACGGACGGGAGAAAAGTCGCTATCGTGATACGGAGTTCAAGGGGTAGTTTGGCGAAACAATCTCAGATTCCCGAATTTGGGTTATATGCAACCGCGGACGGAGGGGGTTGCGGTTCTTCAGCCAGTAGCCTACGGATTTCGGGGATATGGAAAGGATTCTCTGTTGAACTGAGCCACAGTGCCAGGTACGATTCGGACGGCGGAAGCTCCTCGTTGATATAGCCTTCCTCATCGAAAGTATGCATCCCCCATAATCATGACCCCAGCTGAGACCCGTCTCACCCCATGGCATCGGCATTGATAGGCAGATGTCAAATAAAGCCTCCTTAGGAATGGAATTATGGTAGAAGGCCTTAGTGAGGAGAGACCAGCATGCGTCGTGGAAAGGGAAGCCGTAGCGACCATTCCGTGGGGTGAGGTAGAGTACCCCTACCCCATCTTCCTCTGGAAAATTATATCCGGCATCGTCGAAACTGGCGGAGTAATCAAGAGGTGCAATCCACGATCCAGATCCCGGATCATCGTAAAAACCAACTTCTGTGACGTTAATGCCTTCTTGACCGGTATAGGGTTTGCAGTGGGTACCCACCCGTGGGTGGTCTTGGCAATTATTCAAAAATACCCACGACTACCTACCCACAAACTAACCACTTACAGGTACCCATTAGGTAAAAATCATAATAACGTCAAAATATAAAAAATTAAAAATTATATTTATTTTAAATATAAAATTATTATAAAAACGTATTAATTTACGTACTAATTTACGTATTAATTTATATATTAATTACTTTATCTTATAAATTAAATAAAATTAATTATAAATTTTTTAATTTAATTAAATTAATTAAATTATTATATTTTATAAATTAAATAAATATACGTTTAAAAAAAGTTATTTATAAACGTTTTAAAGGTAATTAAAACTTTTTTAAAAATATATAATAATAATATCGCTAACGTTATTTTTTACTTAAAAACTAAATAAAAAACGGGGTTTTTTAAATTATTACGTTATTATACTATTTTAAAATTAAAACGGGCCGAAAAAATAAAGTAATTAAAACTTATAAAACTTACGGGTATTATAATTAAAAAAAATTCTTTAATATTCCGGTAACCGTAAGCTTAAAATATAATTATATTTTAAAGAAATAATTAATATAATAAAATTTATATTTCGAATTAAGTTAAAAAAATTAATATAAAAATTAATAAGTTAATAAAATAAGTAATTAATTTATCGGAATTTATAAAACAGGAAACGTAATTTAAGTTTATTTGTTATTTACGGAAATAATTCTTTTTAAATTTAAATATTAAAAGGTTAAAATTTAATAAAATTATTTAAAAATAAAATCCTTTTATCCGCCGTTAAAAATAAATATTAAAAAAGTTGCTAAAATAATAAAAATTTAAAATAACCTAAATTCTTTTTTTGTTATAAAGAAATTAAAAATACTTAATTTAATTTTGGATATTAAATTTTCATTACGTAAATAGTAATAACTTTATTAGGCTTTGTAATATAAAATTTATAAAAGTTTTTAAAAAAGTTTAATTTAATAAATATAAACATAATATAATTAGTATTATAAAATTAAATTAATAATAAATAAATAAATTAATTTACGTATTAATTAATTTACTATTTTTTGATATTTAACTAAAATATTATAATTTTTACATTTTAATAAAAATACTTTTTATTTAATATATTTATAATTACGTTAATAATTATTCGAGCAAAATATTTTATATATAGCGGTAATAATTTAAAATATAAGTTAAAATTAAGTTGATAATTAAGTATTTAAAAAACATTAGTTAATATATATTAAAATAAAGAATAAGGGAAAAAATAAAAAAATAAAAAAAAGTAAAAAAATTTACCTTTTTAATATTTACTAATAAAATGTTAAATTTATTTAAAGTTAGTTTTAATAATTCGGAAAATCTTTCGGTTATAATATATATTATATCGTTAATTATTAACGTTAATTTATTTTCGAACTTTTAAAAATAAAGGTAACGGCGAGTTATATTATCTTATTAAAATAAGGTAATTTATTTGTTTTTCGATAACTTTTTTCGGGAATAAATCTTTATTTTTTATTAACGAACGTTTATAAAAAATTATTATTTAAATTAAAAAATTTATAAAATAATTAATTCGAATTATTTATAATTATTTTTATAATACCAAAATATAATTTAAGATTAATATTATATTAAGTTATAAATTATTTAAAATATTTATTTTATAAATAATTAATAATAATTAATACGGAAATTAATATATTATTATAAGTAAAACTTAGAATAAATTATTAACGGTATTAATAATATTACGGTATACTTTATTTTAAATAAAAAATCCGGTTTAAAATATTTTTTATTTTAAACCGCTTTATTACGGCGCATTTTAATTCGCGATATTTATTAAGTATTTTTCACGGCCTTTTTGTTAAAACTTTTACAAAAAAATATTTCGTTATATTTTTACGCTTTTGCGGTAACGTCTCACACCACTAAGCGCAACATATTAATAAGCGCAACACTTTTTGGTACTCTGCAACAACAAATTCAAATAACTCAACAACAACATATCGCATTGATTCAAATTAATCGGATTCTTTTTCGCTAAACGTATTTACAACTTTTACATAAATACGCGTATTATGTCCAGGCTTATCGTAAACGCCACAATTCCGTTCCTTGGTCTTAACCTTTTTATAACGACCCTTTCCAGCTGCTGTTAACTATATTTTTTTACTATCCTTTTTTTTAAACCAAAAAAGCTTATTTTTTTTGTATAATAAATATTTTTTCTTTTTAAAAACGTTTATTGTTAATTTTGTAACGTTTACTTAAAATATAATTCGTTTCGTATAATTAAACAACTTTTTCCCGTAAAAAAACATTTTCGTATAAAAATAATAAGTTATTTTTGGTTAAAAAATTAACCGATTTAGCTATTTTTATTAACGAATTACCTTAATAACTTTTAATCTTTCTTTATAAATACTATCCTTATTTTATTACTTCCTTAATATTTTTAAAGGTTTTTACGAGCGGAAAATAAATAAAACCGGCAAAGGTTAACGGAAAAACAATCAGCGTAAGTATAACTAAAAAAACTTTTAATTCGGAAAAAACGTTATTGGGATTAAATAAAACAAAACTAATTTTTACGAATCCAGATTTAATATTTTCGGAAATTATAACAATTTAAAACGCGTCGTAAAAGCCGGTAAGAAAATCTTTTTTAGTAATATAAATATAATAACGTCGTATTAAATCTTCGATATATAACGAATAAACGCGTTTTAAAACAAAAAAATAAAATACGTTAAAAAGTTAAAGCCGATACAAAAAATATGCGGACATATAAAGTATAATAATATCGTAATTCGCGTAATATTTTTCGAATTTTATCGAATAATAACTTTCGTAACCGTCGAAAATAAAAAAACGTTTCGAACCTTTTATAGGCGTCCGAATATATTTATTAAAATATTAAATCTATTTTAAACCTAATTTATTTATTATTTAACTATTATTACTTAATACGATTTTTTAATTAACTGTTAATAATAAGTTATTACGGTATTAAAACTTTAAATAATTTTTCCTTATTATAATAATAAATAACGGTATAACTTAATTTTAAAAATTAATAACCTAAATAATTATAACTTATTTTTTATTCTTTTATTACATTTATTTAAATTTTTTACGTTTTTCGGTACTAATAATTACCATGCCCGTTACCATAAAAAGCCTTATCAAAAATCCAGTTTCGTCGAAGTTGTAAATATCCTTTTCTGTAATACCGTATTTTGTAATAATGGCCCGAACAAGCTCGAACATTTACGAAATATTTCTGGATTTTCGGATAAAATCCGTTAATAATTAATCTTCCGATTTAAACGCATTTAGAATTTTTTTTACCGTTTAACAAATTTTAACGTTTAATTAACTCCAATACGTTCTATAACACGTTAAGCAAGCAATAAATTCGCTATATCTTTAACATATTAAAGCCGGACAGGAAATGCTTACGTATTTAGATTAAAAATTCGGTTAACAATCGATTTTTCTTCGGTCGGCATCAATTTTTATAAAAAAAAAAAATAATATCGGCTCGGGCGCGTCTACCGGTAAAACGGTATGCTAAAGTAAAAAATAAAACTTTATAAATAAAACCAAGCCTTTTATAACTAAGTTTCGGGTCTCGTTTTTTAACCTGAATAGCTAGGTTCATTCTCACTTCTTTTATAAGGCGTTCCATAATATTGGCGTTAAAAAATGAACGATTAAAAATAGGTAGTTAGGATAGTTAAAAAAGTGTTGCGCTTATTGGTATATTACGCTTACTGGTATGGCACGTTATATTTATTATTTAAAAAGGTATTATTAAATTTATAATGTTTACAAAAAGGTTTATTATTATTTTTTCCGGAAATCGATATTATATTAAATATAATAAAAATTTAATTAATACGGAAATTAATACGTATTATATTAAAAATATAATATATTTATACTTTTAATTAATAACCGTAACGTAAAAAAGTAATACTTTATTTAATATAATATTTATTATAAATTAATTATAAATATTAAAATT
>QJOA01001062.1:0-13723 GCA_004155915.1 Monosporascus sp. CRB-9-2
ATTGGAGTGCAAAGACGGATCAAAAATTCTACGGTTAAGGAGTGGGAACACTTACAAAATCGCGACCCCATTTCTTCATGCTGTCGATGAAGCCAGGTTTCTTGGGCGCGGGCTTCTGTCCCTCGATCGCGACGTTCTCAAGCCAGCCATTATCTCCAACCATAGTCTTAGTGCCCTTTCTCACATGACCCTCTCGTTCCAGCCAAGGCGTTAGGGGAGTGTAGGGTTCTGTCTCGCGGGCCGCCTGGATTTCGTTGATGGTCGGGGCCTTGGGAATACCTTGAGTCTCGGTTGTCGCTTGGGGCTCACTAGGCATCGGGGGATCCGCCTTCGCATCCTCTTGCTGGGGAGGATGAGGAGGCTCCGACTTGCTCTGCGAGCAAGCCGGGTCTCCGGCACCAGCTTGACTGCCATTAGGCCCGTTCTGGCTCTGCTGCCACCGGCTGTAGTCCTCGAGGATGTCATCTCGCTCTCTCTGCATGCCAGCGTCATCTCGCTGTCTCTGCATGCTAGCGATTGTGGGGATATACAGTGGGCTAATCATGGCCGAGTCGGGAAAAGCAGTAGACAGGTCGTTGCTATACACCGAGGAGCTGTCGTCACCCATCACAGCATCAAAGAGCCGAGCTTCCTCCGGTGAACGGGGAATGTGTTCCCACTGGATTTCTTTCTTCCGATCCATATATTTGGCATATCGCTCAGCAGCGACGACATCGATGTTAGGGGGTCTCGTTTTACCTTTAGCTTTAGAGCGAGTCGGGAAGGAAGGCTTCTGCGACGACGAGGCGTTGGACGGCTTGATGAAGTTCGTCATCGTGGTCATATTGCTGTCATGGTGAGGATTCCCGGCGGTACGCTCCATTGGCTGACGAGGACGAGAATATCCAGGTGTGTATCCAGGCTGCCGAACCGGCGATTCGCGGCGTAGGGGTCCAGTGGCATATCCGTTTGGCTGACGACCTGGAGAATGACGACGAGGATATTCTGTGGCGTCCTCCTGCTTGCGGACTGGAGACAGGAGACGCAAGTGTTCAGTGGTATTCTTCGCTAGCTGGCGAAGTGGGGACTCATAACCAAGATATCCAGCATCATCTGGCTGCTGACGGACAATAGGCTTGCCGTGAGAATATGCAGCAGCATACTCGTTCTCCCGATGGACCGGAGACCGGCGATGAGGATATTCAGAGGAATACCCGGGTTGCTGGGAAGATTGAGCCGTTGCTTGGTCCGCCTGCTGACGGACAAGAGGCTCACGGCGAGAGTATGAAGCAGCATACTCGTTCTCGCGAACTGGAGACTGGCGACGAGAATATTCCGCAGAATACCCAATCTGCTGGGCAGCTTGTACCGGTGCTTGATGCGTCTCCTGTACGGTGGGCTGGAGGAAGTCAATGAGGCGCTTGCGAGTACGTCCTCGCGCCGGCGTAGCCCCACCGACGCCTTGCGTGCGCGCCAGAGGGGGAACCACGATGGTATCCTCGTCATCTCGGCCGCGGACGAGATCCCGTAAAGCCACATGGCGCTGTTGCTGGTGCGCACCATGGCGAAGACGAGGTATGGCGGTGGCTCGCTCCGGCAAGGTGTAAGTGCCGTCGCCGTAAGAAGCGGGAACAGGGGACGGGTTGCGCAGCTGCTCCTGGTAGGGCTCCTGCTGTCTCAAATCCGAACGACTGGACGAAGCTCTTATGAGCTCCAAGGAGTCGCGATAACTAGGCGCCATATTTGCTCTATGATTGGTTAGTGTCCGGTGATTCACGTATCAGAAGGGGAGAAACGGGAACTCACGTGGCCAAGAACTCGTTGGCTCCGGCGTCAGCGAAACCCCGCGAGATACGGGCACTTCGGATATCATTATCAAAGTCCTTAAGAACAGGACGTCTAGTCGGTTGATGAGCTCGAGGAGTAACGTAAGGGATGGATGAGCCAGGGATAAAACCAGTGTGGGAGGATGATGACGAATGTTGGGTAGGATTCGCGCCGGTGGTGGCACTTCTCATACGCGATGAAGGGTATTGTCCCCTGAGCCGTAGCTGGTTCGAGGACATTTTTTCTGACCTAGAAACTGCAACAGCAGCAACAATCGCATTAGAAGTCAACAACGTTTTGTTATGGTTGCGTGATTGTGTGTTCTGCAGGGAAGAGATGTGTACGTGTGAAGGTGATTGTCGGGGGCAATGTCAAGTTGTCAACAAGAAATCCAAGCTGCGGGTTTTGTAGTGAAGAAAATCAAGAGTATCATCGACTAGAAGAACCTCGCACGAATCACGAACTGGAAGTACGCGTTAGCAAATCGTGAGTGTGTTCACGAGTCGAGGCGTGGGAAAGTTCTGGGGGAATAAGGAACTGGGTGCGTTTACCTTTGTGATGCGGAATTTTCGTAGATGAGAAGGATTTCTGATGAAGGAAGTCACTCCATTGCTAGATAATGGGTCGATCCGCTTTTAAGATGAAAAACTCGCTCATCGACAAGACAATAAGGTCCCTGTGTACCGGCAGAGTCGACGATAGGGGTCCGGCGTTGTGGCCGTGGAGTTGGCGATAGGGGTCCGCTATTTTGCTCACGTATGGCAGCTGCTACTCCGCGTACGGGGCCACTCTCGGCACTCCGTACCTTTCAATAACTTCCGTATACCTCTGTATGACTGCGTTTCTCAGGAAATCGGGCATTCCTGGCTGGGTTACCTTCGTCCATACCAGCCTCCAGAGGTCTGTATTCGAAGGAGGCTATCCGCACTTCTACCTTAAAGCAGAGCATCCACCCAGCTATGTACGGAAGTCAGAAGTAGTTGAGGTAGGATTTCTGAGCTCTCCGGATCTTCCTAGGTATTGGAAAGGAGGCGCCTTAAGTGGCCTTACGAGGGAACTGGTGGAAGGGGTAGTAGAGTTGCCTCGTTTGTACTAAGACAGGTTATGCAAGTGATCACCAGTCACCAAGACCTCAAAGCTTTAGTACCTATCTGGTCTCCCAGGCTTTAAATATGTTTCTAGGTAGTCTAATTCCGAGCCTGCTTCTAGATGCCATTGTTTTCAGCTCCTGCGCCTATAACAGTGAAAAGAGCGGTAGTACTGAGACGTGGCGTTACTCTAACATCAAGGTCGGTTACAGTCAGCCCCTGGTTGGATAAATTTCGGATTTCGACCTTCCAAATCTTAAGCTGGAAAGGGTAGAATAAGGGTGGAGCAATATCTGTTAATCGAACTTGCCACCACGACATAGTATTTCCATAAGAAACCATGCACCTTATGTGTTAACATAAAGACGTTGCCCGCCAGTCAACCATTAATATTCACACCTGCTACCCAATAAGTTACACTGGCGATATCATAACCGCGACTCGTTCCGCCAGGCACTATTCCACCCCAGATTTTCCTGTATTGGTTGGATATCCGGGACGTGGTTGCCTGACATGTGCCAGCGAAGGCGATCCCCATTTCGCTTTCCTGCTTCGAGGACAAACTGGGTTCGGTGAGCTCTCTCCGCCGTCCTTGTACTCGTACTTCAGCAGCTGGTGAGTGGGAGCCCCAGAATAGCACCCATGAGATTTGAATCACATTTAACATAAAGCCCGCGACAAATTCCGTGCTTTGGCCCATTGCGTATGGGCTGTCATTGCCAGTGGTTGCAGGCTCCGGTTGGCTAATTTGCTCGACACCTTCAACAATGCGTATCGCATTCATGTATCAGACCTAAGCAATGGGTCCAAAGTCGGGAGCGGATACCATGGGCCTTGCTACACGCGGTGAACGTTCAATGAGCGTGTCCTTCCAGTGAGGGACAGGCAGGGTCATGTCCGCAGCATTATTGTGAAAAGAGAACACCATATTGTCAAAAACTAAAGAGTTGCGTCGTAGTGGGCGAGTCCTGCTAACTATTAGCAACGTAGTAGATTTAATCCGGTCGACCGCCTCTCACTTCTCCGTTTCAGGGTAACCCCCGCTCACAAGCGCTATCAGCTGTTGGCTCTGTCGGTGTTTCCGACGCGGGAGTGCTCGCATATCCTGACGCTGATGGCATGGCTGTTACAGTACTGTCAAGTGTATAGACCCGCGTTCCCAGTTCAGGCTCGTTCGTGCTATATGTGGGATTCTCAGGTCCTGCTGCTCCACTAGGGCTGCCGCTTCGGCCATCGGATAAGTCGTCAACCATAAAATCATACCTTGCCTTTGGCTTGGTGGTCCCATGAGGTTGGACGAGCTTTTGGCTTTTCTGCGTATCCTCTCTCTACATGTAGGTGGTGGAAGCAACTCGCTTTCTGCACCTTCATGGGCGCCGACATCAAATCTTCGAATGGTAATGGTCGGCTCGCGGAGTCGCCATTGGTAGTCTAGTCCGCCGTCGAAACCTAGTTGAGGCGTGAATGGGCCTCGGAAATACCAGTGGGATGATGTTGCTAATAAGCCAGTATTTGCCGCTTCGACAATCGTGTCCGTTGCCTTGGATTCAGCAGTTGGCATTTGACTTATAGGAAGATCAGTTGGGAGGCTCTCTTCACCGTCAACTAACTGGTGCTTCCTCACGAAGATGGCGTTTGGTACTTTGCGACCATTTGGAAGGGGTACAGAGATAGGGGCTACCTTAAGCCGCCGATCTCTAAGTAGAGAACCTACTTCGTAAAACCAACTGCGTCGCCTTTGTTCCACCACAGGCCCCTTTTTATGCCAGAAAACAAGCTTTTTTGCCAGCCGGCCGAATAAGAGGTCCCCGTAAGAAAAGTGGCGGAGTTTCTTGGGTTGAACTGAGTCAGTAATCATACCTGTTGCCCTCAATGGAGAGAGTTCGCTTGGAGGCTCAGATGAAGCGACTGGTATTTGACGCTCCTCGCCAAGCTTTCCTTTTCTACCATACTCTGAGCTCCACTGCATCTCGTGGAATTCCCTTGGGGTCGGACTCTGTAATGGGCGAGTGCCTTCGCTGCGGGACGACACATAGAGAGTGTGGTCGATGAGCCAAGCTTTCCTGTTGCGTATGCAACTTGGGTCAAATGATGATCGTTCAGTCGAGGGCGACGAGTCTGAGAGCACAAAGGGGTATCTCTGAGGATGCTCCGAGCGCCACCGCGCAAGGGCATCCGTTGGGACGATGGATGGCGTGATGGTCGTCATATGGGGAACATGAGGAAGTTCAAAGTCAACCTGGTCATGGCTGTTAGCAAATGCCTTCCTGAAATATTGGTAGGCGGGTAAGTATTCTGACGTATCTATACATATGATCATGTCTCCATCGCTGAAAGGCAGCTCCTGGGTCATCGGTATGCTCGCAGTCGATCTCTATAAGCTCGTGGAGTACGCCCCCTGCGAGATCAAGATTCTCATCACCGAGATGTTCTCGCAAAATCAAGAAGATCTATCACTAGTCAATAGGTGTGGCGTTGCAGATGTCAGTGACGAACCTGTGGAATCCCGTCTTTATACTGATAGTTCCTCGGAATATGGGCGCAATACCTGACAAGCACGTTGCGACACTCTGGGACGAGTACGTTAGGCACTCAGCTATCATCCCCGTAGACTTATATGTGGCTAGCCTACTGTTTTCGTTATAGCTGGCTTGATATCGACTGCGTGATCCTGAGAGCTTAGGTGTTATAACGGAGAGGTCGTTTCCAGTTCTAGGGTTATGTGCAGTTGAGCTTGCAATAGATGCGAAATCCCGCACAGTTACAACCCCTAAACCTCTTCGCCGGCGGAGGATGGTGGGTGCCATGGAGGACGCCGAACAAAGTCTGGGTTCCACTTAGCACCTGCTGTGATAATGCTGGTCTACGGGGTTCGTGTCATGCTTATGCGACGATGATAGCAAGATCACAATCTTGTGCCTCGGAGTAGTAGCGGTTTACAAGAGTAGGAATTTGCAAATCGGGGGAGGCGCCGGGTTGTAAAGGCCGTACTGTTGAAGGGGGTCGCTTGGAATCAGCTTTCTCGAGCCACCACACGAAAGCAGATAACCATTGCTCAGCAGACACCGCGACAGGTGGCATTTGTGACTCTCAAGGGCAGTTATCGGTAGCTGGCAGACGGGAAGAGTCAGGGACATAAGAGTGAGCAAATGAAGTAAGCATTTTGAATATGAGAATTCGAGTCAAAGAGCCATCATCTCGTTTTCGTTCTCTCCTGCCCTCTATAGAAATATTGAGAGCTCGAACCTGCCCTGCTCAGGTATAATTAGGATATCGATCCTTCCAAGGGTACTGAGCTACGCCTGCGCCTGCCTCATGAAGACTCTGGGATGTTGGCACGCTTAGCTTTCAGGGGATTTCAATGTTCGTTTCTCAAATTATTGCCTACCTACTTAACATATACCTACTGCCTATGTAAGTCAGATGGCACTCCAGCCAATTCTCTAAGTGTATGCTGCTCTTGGCGATATCATCGATTTGCCGAAGTAGCGATTCATTTTTGCACTCGAGTTTTCGTCGAGCAGAAAGGCGCTGACTGGATACAGGCAAAATATGGAATCGCCGAAGAACGCTCTCTGCTATTGACAGTGTTGAGGGGGAATGTCACGAACCCCGTGCGCGACGCGGTGTAGTGCGGTGCGGTGCGGTGCGGTGTGGTGCGATCCGATGGCGTGCTGTTTTTCTCGGTTGAAGACGGGCCGAGATTGAAAGAGGCCCGAGCTGCTTGTCTCGTGACCAATTCTCTTCGTATTAAAATTGACATCTAGCTAACGAATAGAGAAGCCCGAACTACTTCCCGATCTTCTCATCCGCGTGTGCCCCCACCAACGGCCCCTCCCTGATTGCCGTGTTGACATCCCGGGTTGATGAGGCTTTGTGCTGGGCGCAAGCAACCTTGTTACAGTAGCGGATGGCAGGACGGGTAAGCTCCAAGCCTTGAGCAAACAACGCCGTAGAATCGTCCACGGCCAACGAATCAATACCGCCGTTTCTGGGTCTTGCGGAGTTGCCGATGTGATCCTGACAATGATTGTGAGATACCGACATTGCAAGCTCAACTTACAGGTCTTTGGAGCCAAGGGTTTTCTGAACTCGTATCTGACCTTTAGCGTTAGTCCGTATGGGCCTGCCCGCTCACGAGTGCCGTCCCACACGAGCGCTGTGTAATTCTCTTACCCCCAGGTGGGCGCATCTCTGTCTGACGACCGCAGTTTTAGGTAATGAATCCGTGTGACTATATCTTGAGCTGAGAAAAAAGTTAGCACGCAGAGATACTTCAAGTTTTCTATTCTATAACACCTCAAGTTCGTTTATTCCTATAGGTTAGCCTTGCAACACCATAGCTTCATCAGGAAAAATACACACTTGTCTGTCTTGTGTTCTGTTTTCTTAAATCAACCGTCATTCCGCCGAAATGGAGAGCCAGCTGCCTGGACGGCCCAGTCCAGCATATTATGATATAGGTGAGCCTTATGCAAAACTTAACCTGGCCAGGACTGATCAATCTCTAGTCATTGTGGGAGCTGGTCCAGCTGGTCTTATGCTCTCGACATGTCTTGCGAGATGGGGTTACAAGATCAAACATATCGACAATAGGGCCGAGCCGACACCTACGGGTCGTGCAGACGGAATTCAACCTCGGTCCTTGGATCTGTTGCGCAATATGGGTCTAAAGTCTGCTATTATGGCGCATAAACCTGCAAGAGTCTTCGAGGTAGCCTTTTGGGATCCCGCGAAGGAGGGGAAAGGCATTGTTAGGACAGGAACCTGGGCAAGTTGTCCATCCTTTATCGATGCTCGGTATCCGTTCACCACGCTCCTACATCAAGGCCTCATTGAGCGCGTGTTTATCGCAGACCTGGAAAAGCACGGGGTCGAACTCCAACGGCCATGGTCCATCAAAGACTTCAAATCGGACGACAAAGTAAACCCAGACTACCCTGTGGAGGTTGATGTGGAGCACGTTGATGGCGCGGCTCGAGAAACGGTGCGAGCCAAGTACTTGTTCAGCGGCGAGGGAGCGCGCTCATATGTGAGAGATAAACTGGGGATAGGAATTACTCATAAGGATCCTATATCACATGTTTGGGGAGTTATGGATGGTGTCGTGGAGACTGATTTCCCAGATATCAAGGTTGGTATTTGTGAGCTATGTCGCGGATCAGGCAGCTAACAGTACCCAGATGAAATGCACAATACACTCAGAACATGGTTCAATCATGGTCATACCCCGAGAGAATAATATGGTTCGGCTATACATCCAAATTGCTTCGTCGACGGATCCGGATTGGAACCCCCGCAAGACAGCGACAGAGCAAGAGGTCCAGGCATCAGCCAAGAAGATCCTTAAGCCATATTCTATTGAATGGGAACGAGTAGAATGGTATTCCGTCTATCCCATCGGCCAGGGTATTGCCGGCAAGTATACACTCGATCACCGAGTGTTTCTTGGGGGCGACGCCTGCCATACACATAGCGCAAGTAGCTAGCTTTCAACCCTGTGCAAGATAAAATGGCTTACCATGCTATAGCCCAAAGCCGGTCAAGGAATGAACACGGCATTCCTAGATGCCCAGAATCTTGCCTGGAAGATCCACGCCGTTGAAGCCGGCTTCGCAGATCGGGCACTCCTTATGACCTATGAACCGGAGCGGCGAGCGGTCGCTGAAAGTCTCTTAGACTTCGATAACCGGTACGCCAAGCTATTCTCGCAAAGACCACCGGCTGCGAACGAGGTCCAAGCTGCGTCAAATCACACGAACGGTAGCGCAACCGAAGAGAATGAATTTATCAAGACCTTCAAGGAATCATGTGAATTCACCAGCGGTTACGGCGTGGCCTACGGGCCCAATTTCCTCAACTGGTCTCCGTCCCACCCTGCGCAATCCCCCCTCGTCCTCACCTATCCCGAGGACACCAGACTACGACCCGGTCACCTCATGATCAACGCGGACGTGACCCGCGTAGTCGACGCCAACGTCGTGCACCTAGAGCAACAGATCCCTCTGAACGGCTCGTTCCGGATCTACGTGTTCGCGGGAAGGCCGTCGTCCACCACGCGAAAAGCCCTGCGGGACCTCGCCTCCCACGCCGGCAAGGGGCGCTCCTTTCTCACGTCGTACCTGCGCCCGGACCTCGGCGACGTCTCCAACCATGAGACCCTCAACCCGCACAGCCTGTTCTTCACCTTCTGCACGGTGTTCGCGGCCCCGCACGCGAGCATCGAGATTTCGCGCGACGTCCCCGCCCTGCTAGCACGGTACCGGGACCTCGTGTTCGCGGACGACCGCTTCGACAGCCGCGTCCCCGACGCGAAGGCCGCCGCGCACACCAAGATGGGCCTCGACCCCGAGAGGGGCGGCGTCGTCGTCGTGCGGCCCGATGGGTATGTCGGGATCGTGGTCCGCCTGGTGGAGGGCAGTGGCACGGTCGACGCCCTGAACAAGTATTTCGGTTCTTTCTGCACGAAGAAGCTAGGACGCGGGTCTAGGGCGCTGTTGTGAGGTATCGGTCGGTGCGTGTGACTTTATCTATGCTGGTTGGCTGTAGAAATGGATGATAGAACTGAACTGTCGGACCGCCGCTCTGCTACTCATTCTGACGGCCTTTGCTCTAGTTTGGTCGGGCGCTACGGGCTTGTCTAGGGATGCCAGCGACTGAAGCGGGCTTTTGAAGGACCGTCAAGGACTGTTAGAGCACGTAGTGGTTCGATCCGACAACATAGAATGGAGAATACTCAGAATAAGCCTCGCCGGCCCAGTATCCCAGTTTCCGCTCCCCCCAACGTCTGCTCAGAGCAGAAAGATTGGGATCAGAAGACACCGGAGCATGAAAACCGGAGTGCAGAATACGAGGATTGGTATAGAGAAATACGCGGTTAGCCAGCTAATGCTCTATCTCCAAATATCTGAGAGGAGATTTTTTTTTCGTATGGCTCACTTGCTAGATCTGGATGCTGGCATTGTAGCCCGCATGAGCAACCATTTTCTTTCTACTCTATACGCGAACCCAATGACCATGGGGTTCGGAGCGGCATCCCTTCACGATCCAGCGTGTGACAAAGGCATTGGCTGTGCATCTACCGTTCCTGACACGATACCCACTGTACACCTCTACGCTTCCCTGACAAGGAGACCCAGTAAGATTAAATCCCTAGGAGACCTGAGTGTCAGACGTCATCGACGTCTCCTGTAATGGAAGACGTGTGCGAAGAGCTCTGGAGGAGTCACCAAGTCCCCTTCCTATCAGGATCATACGGCAGTCAACGTCGGCGACAGCAACCCGTATCAAAACTACTAGTACAAGCGAGCCTCAAACAGTTGGAAAGGACCGCAGATTTACCCGTGTAATCTAGCAGAGAGCAGGCTATATTAACCACGTAATACTTGACCACTAACCCTCGAGTGTCCGTTCGTAGCGTGAAAGCGCCATGTTGCTCAGGCCGTCTAATTTCGTTCCCCTAACTCCGCGAGTTCAAAATGATGACACTCAAAACCAGCCAAGTGCGCAAAGCTTAGGAGTGGAATGGCACCCCAGAATCGATACGTGATCCTTTATTGAGAGCTAGCAATAGAAGATAGAGGGATCACTAGACCCGAGATGTAAAGCCTGTATAACCAAGCCTAAACGGATGACGTGACATCTGGCTTGAACATATGACACGTGACGTTGACGCCCAGAACAATCACGTTTATATGCAGGACGGCAACACGATGAGAATTAGAACAATATGATTGTATTCGAGCACTTTAATCCTAGTCACTGGCCCTCTCTTGTCCTTTCCCCTATCCTTCTAATTTTGAATAACAGGAAGCAGACCGAATCCTGTGAATGATAGAACGCTAACCGAAACCCCCAAAGTCTCCAACCAACTCCTTCGACGCCTAGAGTGCTAATCATACCAGTCATGTCTGCCTCGAATCACTCACAACGCCCGTAAGCTAAAATCCCCCTTGAACCCACCATTCAACAACATTGCTGCCATTCGCAGTCTCATCAAAGGCATATCCGCCTCTGAGTATGTGCTGGGGTCGATGCCAAGGGCCAAGTAGATCGAGTTGGTGATGACCAACATCCCACAATCATAGCTGTTGGTTTGTCTAGGAACATTATACTGGACCGTTTGCCACTCGTCCTCTTTGTACCTGCTTCCAAGGAAGCCTTTAAGGAAGTTAAACGCCGTACCAAGTTCTCGAGCGCCTCGCGAATGGAATGAATCGACATAAGCAATGGTCCGTCGAGACGGTCGGATGACGATGACTGTCCAGTGACTGCCGTGGTTGATAGGCAAGAGGAATGTGTCGATCTCAAAGAAGTTTTCCGGTGTGACTCCCCAAGTCCGCTTGAGACGACGGTCGCTGCCAGAGGCGCCCTTGGTGCAAATGTGCTGCCAGTACAAGGGTGAGAGCGCAACACACTTGGGTGCATTCTTCTTGAGGACGACACCAGCAGAATCGTTGATCTCATGAGCCAACAAGGCAAGGACTGCTTGGATTATGTTATCATTTAGCCAAGCTGAGTTAGGGACGAGCTTGGCGAAATCGTGGTTCGAGACTTCCGTGCCTTCTGGATTGGGGACCTTGGCTACGCCGTTTTGCACCGTTGCTCTCGCTTTCTTGTCCCATTCAGAACTGAGAGGGGCGATGAGGGCGCCTTTGGGTCTCCGAAGGCCTAGACTAGCAAGTGATTTGCCGTAGAGCGCTTCGAGCTCAGCCCGGGCACGCTCCTCGGCTATGCGGCGTTCTTTCTCTACTCTAGCGCGTTCCTTAGCCGCGCGAGCACGTTCTTCCGCCTCACGAGCACGCTGCTTTGCGATACGGAGTTCTTCTGCAGCACGGAGACGTTCGTTTCTCTGCCCGTCTAGCTCGTCGACCTTCCCAGAACTAGGGGAGAGTCGCGTAGGTACCAGGCCGGGAAGTGAGATCTCTTCTTCTCTATCGAATAGCTCTGCGAGGTTGGAGTACTTAGGTGTGCCCAAAGATTTCCGCGTCTGCTTCAGCAAAGCGCGAGGGCTTGGAGATACCTCCTCAGGGGGAGGCGTTTCTTGCTGTGTGACAGTTCGTCTTGGTCTGATACCATCGGTGCTAATGAGATTAGACGATTGCAAGCGAGAAGCCGGAGTCGCTATTAGACTATTGCCACGGCTGGGGCGATGCGAGCTTGATGGTTCGCTGTCTGGAGTAGCGGGCGGTTCCTGAGGGCCGATACGGATGCGCTTTGTTGATTCTGGGCCGCCATCGTCGGGGATGTTGTTTGCGGCGCGGGAGCCCCTGCCGAAGACACGAGCGTACAAATGGGTGAAAGTGCTCAAGACACGGCCAAAAGGCGTGGAGCCTGTGGTGCCTCGTGTAGGTGGATTTGGAACATCATTCTGAACATCGTCGCTATCTTGCCACGACGGCCAGGCCCCAGGCAATGATGTCATGTCGGGGCTTCTGCGCAATGGCGAGGCTCCCGAGCGTGCGGTACGTGCTGGTGTGCTGGGAAATCCGGTGACTGTACGAGTAGCAGGCGGAGTGTCGATACCCATAGCATTAGGGTCGGCGGCGGAGTCGGCACAAGTTGGGAAAGCACCCGGGGTCAACTGGGCAACGTGCTGACAAGAGGCATCAACCACGGCCGAATGAGAAGGTTGTGTTGGAAGCACGCCCGGATACCGAAACGGTGGGTTTCCAAACGGCAGTACGAGTGAAGAGCTTCCTGGTCTAAATGGTGAGACTTGCGGCTTCGGCTTAGATGCCTGCAAGTTGTTGCCTTTATGGTTGGCGCGCTCAAGCGTGGGATTGCTCTTGGTAGGTTCCTAGACAAACCGGGGAGCAGGTGCTGGTCGCGGGGGCACATACAGTGCGATCTGAAGGAGTCGTGGTAGTGGCTCTGCAGGCACAAAAGGGAGGGTACCAATGTCAGGCTCGTCAATCGCGCTATAGCCTCGCTTTCGTGAGCGAGGGCTCGGTTCCTGGAAAGGTGTGACCGGCTTTTCCTTGTTGGGGAGTTGGATGGTGACGGATTTATCGTTTGCGGCTACTTTGCGGCAGCCGCCCATAATGTATTCCACGTCAGCTTCGTATTCATGCGAGGTCTCCTCGTGCTTCCGAAAGTGGGCAGTCTTGTATTGTTCGAGGATGGGACTAGGTCGGTGTGGTGGTGGTGCGCCCACAAGGCTCGCTCTGAGGCAACCTTTGGCGTGAGCTTTCTGCTGTTCGCGAATGCTGTTCCGAAGGCGAGTTAATCGACAGGGTTTGCAATTGACAAAGTGATTGGCGTAGAAGGGGCCGTGGCCGAGAGTGTGGGCAGCGTAGTCCGGGAGATCTTGCATGATATCAGTTTGGAGTAGTCTGGAAAGTGCTTGTTTAACGGGAATTCGATGGGAACTTTACAAAAGTTCGCATCTGGAAGCTTGCAGTCGCGAACTGGCGATTTGATGAAAAAGGAGGGGAAAAAGGGAAGGGAGGCCAGACGGGACATAGGAAGGGTTAAGTATACAGGAAGTGGCATAATCATCAAAGCCAAAAAGCGGCATGACCGTGCTATTTATTAGGGATGATTCTGGCTACTCGTTTCCGATCTAGGTACAGCAATGAGATGAAAGCTGAAAGAAAAGAATACGTACTCGTGCCTTTGGCTAAGGTTGGCCTGTGAAGCCAAGTCTATCTGATTGGGCACTTGATTGTTAAATGCGCAAAGTCATTATTGTGTGAACTGAGGTGATGGCCTTTAATGGAAGGTGTAACTAATTGAGGATGCAAGTTTTGGTGGTTTTGGTGGTTTGTCCACCAAGGTCTCAGCGCGCGGGTTTGCGCCGCTTGCGGCCCTGAAGAAAACCCCCCCCC
>QJOA01001063.1:0-13661 GCA_004155915.1 Monosporascus sp. CRB-9-2
ACCGAAGACTCGAGCTGGGAGGACCAGCCCGATTCTACCAGTCCTCCTCAGGTTTCTCCTGCTTATCGAGCATCCGCCAAATTTGAGACACCCGCCGCCAGCATCAGCCATGACAACAGCGATCAGTTCGAGACAGCCAACGAGACGAGCGATGCGGCATTTGAGACGGCCGACGAGCATGACGAACGTGACGGACCTGAAGCGGAGACGGACGACTTCCTCACGGGGGTCGAGGACTTCTCGAGTGAGGACGACAGCGGGACAGAGACGGAGAGCCCCTCCAAGCGTGGCACCCTCCGGGGAAGACCGCCTAACCTCCCAACTAATCTTGCGCGGAGTCGATCCACTGATAGCTCAGCCTCGACTGAAGATGAATACTACGGCTACGAGAGCGAGCCTCGGACACCAACAACCTTAACCCCGCTACAGCAAAAGTCCACCTTACGCGTCAGCCGAGGGGCGTTCCGCCGCTCAAGGCAAGGCAGTGAAGATGCCACCTACCTGGGCAGTCCGGGTAGTGTGCTGAACAATAGTGCCTCGGGGACCCCCCAGAAGCCCACTCAAAGTTTGGCGGCCGAGCTTGGCGATTACGAGGACAGCGGCAATGAATCGGCTCTGTCAGCTACTCCTAGTAGGAGATCCATCAGAACCAGGACCGCGTCGCCTCCGCCCCCCCTTCCCCCCCTGCCCAAGCCCGTCATGGTGGACAGTGGCATGATGACCGACCCGCTCCCTGAGCAGACTCTCCTCTTCCCAGGGAACAGGTCTGACAGACCGGCATCAGTAGGCACCGTAATCAGCCGCCCAGCCACAGCTTCCTCGCACGCCAGCTTCGGAGTACAAGATACCCGGGGGAGTCCGGCTGGGTTCCTGTCTTCCCCCCAGCTAGGTCTGTCGACTGTCCATTCTCAAGGCGTGGAACCTCTGCCTGAGACAGACGTCCATGCCACTGAAGTGGCAGCTATTCGTGTCGAGCATGCTGAACAGATGAAGCGGCTAGCCAGCGAGCATGCCGCCGCTCAGGCCGCTGCATTGGGTAGTCTTCGTGCTGAACATGCAGAGCAGATGCGGCGTCTAAATGATGATCACGCGGCCTCTGAGGCCGCTTCAATGGAAGCCGTACGGGTCCGCCATGCCCAGGACAATCGCAAATCCGAAGCGGCAGCTAGGGAGGCTCTAACGCAGGAAATTGAAGCGTTGAAATCAAGCTACGCCGCACAGGCCAGTAAGGCCGCTGCCGACGCTCTTGCCGCCCATGCCGCGGAAGTCAATGCCCTGAAAGCTGCTCACGCAGAAGAGATTGATGCGCTGAAGGCTGCCCATTCTGAGCAACTGGCGCTGAGGGAAGCAGAGAGCAGGGAATCACATGCGGCGGAAATCGAGGCCCTCAAAATAAAGCATTCCGAGGAGATTACGGCCTTGAAGAGAGAGAGTGACGCAGCCCATGTTGCTGAACTACAGACTCTCAGTGCTCAGAAAGCTGATGAGCTGTCAGCCTCCGTAGAAAAAGTAAGAGTCGCTCATGCTGCGGAGTTGCGGGCCCTCGAAGCCAAGCGTTCCGAAGAGATAACGACTCTGAGGAGAGAGAGCGAGGCTGCTCGCTCGAGTGAGGTAGAGGGTCTTAAGGCCAAGCATCTCGAAGAACTAGCATCCGCCAAGAAAGACAGCGACGCCGCCCACGCCGCTGAGATAGACGCGCTTAAAACCACCCACGCCGCAGAATTGTCAAATTCGATGAAGGCCAAGGATGCCGCTCATACCGCCGAGCTACGGGGCCTCAAGGCCAAGCACATGGAGGAGCTATCAGCAGCGAAGGAAGATCTAATAGATGCACATGCTTCCGAGATTGAAGCTCTTAAAGTTCTGCACACCGAAGAAAGGTCGAATTCACAGAAGGATTGTGATGCGGCTCACGCCGCTGAGATCGCAGCGCTCATGGCTGCTCATTCGACTCAGATCGAGCAGACAAAGAGTGAACTAACAAATGCTCATACCAAGGAGCTTGAATCGTTGAAGGCAATCCACGCGGAGCAGATTGAGCAAGCTAAACGAGACTTGAGAGCAGCACATGCCAAGCAGCTCGAGACCTTCAAAGAGGCTCATTTGCGTGAGATTGAGGAGATCAAGAACGATATGAGCGCAACGCACTCGCGCGAGCTTGAATCACAAAAGGAGAAACACGCGAAGCAGATGGAAGAATTAAGGGAGGAACATAAATCCTCGCTCGCTACAGAAACTACAGCGCTCCTTGTCGTGCACTCTAATGAGCTCGAGTCCTCCAAGGCAGAAAGTGAAGCAACCCGATCAAGGGAGCTATCAGCCTTAAGAGAGGCACATGCGCGGGAGATGGAAGCGCTGAAGAGCCAATACGCCGCGGCGCATGCCCAGGAGCTGGAAGGCTTCAAGGCTGCTCTGGCGAAACAGGTCGAGTCATCGAAGGCCGAAGGCGATGCGGCACATACTCAGCAGCTCGAGGCCCTCAATGCTGCACATGCCGAAATACTCGAGGCGCATAAACGGGAGAGTGAAGTGGTGTTATCACAAGCACTCGGCTCACTCAATGCCAGTCACGAGAAGCAAATGGAGGAACTAAGGAGTGAGCTTGCCGCTAACAAATATGTCGAACTAGAAAAACTGGCGGCAGATCATTCCAGGGAATTGGAGACCGTAAGAACGGAGAACGAGTCTTCTCGTGCGCAGTTATTAGAAGATATCGCGAACACCAAATCGCAGGAACTTGAAAAGCTTCGAAGCGAGAAGGATATGGCTCATTCCCGAGAACTCAAGAATCTCAAAGAAGAGCATGCTGCAGTGCTTACGCGAGATCTTGAGGCCTTGCGAAAGGAACTTGACGAGACGCATGTGAAGGAACTGCAAGTCGTCAAGGAGGAACATGCAGCTGTACTGGCAAGGGAACTTGAGGCTGCCGAGAGGGAACACGCTACAGCACGCGCCCAGGAACTCAAGGCTCTCGAGGACAAACATCAGGCCACACTCGTGAAGGAATTACAGGCACTTGCTAGCGAGCGCAATGCAGCGCACTCTAAACAAATCGAAGAACTGAAGGCTGCCCATGCTGCATCGATGGACGCCATGCGGGATGAACAGCAGACGGCACTGAACGACGCCATCAAGAACCTCAAGGAGGATCACGCCCGGGAGCTCGATGCGTTGACCACCTCGCATGATACCATCCAGGCTGAGGCTATTGAGAAGTTAAAAGCGAGTCATGCCGAGCAATTGGATCAGATAAAGCGTGACAACATGATGACACTTTCGCGGGAACTCGATGCGGCCAATGCTCGTCATAGGCAAATGCTCGAATCGCAGAAACAGGAAAGCTCCGCTGAGATGGAGAAGCTACTGGCGAGCCACACCTCAGAGCTTGAGGCTCTGCGAAAGTCATCCACTCTCACCCGGCCAGCCCTTGACATATCTGCTATTAGCGCTGTTGAAACTAAACCAGTTGAGTCGACTGATATCTGGAGTCCAAGTCGTGAGGCTGTCATTATCTCTCCGGAAACAGATCGCCCACGCACGTCACAGCCCGCTGCCTTTAAATTGTTCGGAAAGAAGGCCAGGGGTGGCGTGGATGAATCGCCCCTGATCGCCGAGGACGAGACGCGCCAGTCTCCAAACGTCCACAAGGAGCCAGAGACGCCAGAGTCTCAGCGTCCATTCAAGGAGATATCGACTAACATCGATGCCCGACATGTGCGCAAAGCAGCCGTTCTCACCGTCGACCATAGCTCTCAGACAAACCTTACAGCTGAATCGCTTGAGCGGATGATGGCGAAGCACCAGCTGCAGTTGTCTCAGGACTCAGCCACTACCACAACTCTCCCCGGCGGGGTCACAGTCGCTCCCTTTGGAGACGTTGTATCCCCACCGGCCGTGCCCGGTGATGTGGCCTCCTCTCCGACGATGCATGGCACTCGCTCTCAGGAGAGCATCGGTAGCGTTGCACATGCGAAATACCGGATGGGCGACTCGGGAGCAGTTTCTACGCCAGAACCAATACCTGCACGACGTCCGGGCAGTGCCGCTAGCGGTCGTACATCGGCGCTGGGTCGGCCGCCTTTGCCTGCTAATCACAGAGGGGCCATTGAGGCTGTACGAACGAATTCTTCTAGCGGTGGCAAAGGGACGATGGGTCCTCCGCTGGTTCCCGCCTCTGCTTATAAGACTCCGACCTCGCGACCCCGAACTCCAAGCAACCGGCCGTTATCGCCAACGTCTCTAAAAGGCACGCCAACCCCGAGACCTGGCAGAGCTCAGCTAACGCGTGGATTTGCAGAGGTGCATTCACCTACAAAGATGCCGGCTCCCAGCAGACAGTCGTCGGTATCTTCCTTCGCTTCTGAGATCGAAACGCGGTTCAACATACGGGGCGATATGGGCATGGACTCGACCGGCTTTGGGCCCAACACGGACCCGCGCATGATCCAAGCAATCACACAGACGATGATCGGCGAATACTTGTGGAAATACACGCGGAAGGCAGGCCGTGGCGAAATGTCGGAAAACAGACACAGAAGGTACTTCTGGGTGCATCCTTACACTAAGTCCCTGTACTGGAGCGACCGTGACCCATCTACCGCTGGCCGCTCTGAGTTAAGGGCCAAGAGTGTCTCGATCGAAGCTGTGCGTGTCGTCACCGACGATAACCCTATGCCCCCGGGGCTTCACCGCAAGAGTCTCATAATCATATCTCCGGGGCGCACTATCAAGTTCACCTGTACGACCGGGCAACGACACGAAACGTGGTTCAATGCCCTCTCGTACCTCTTGCTCCGGACTGGCGACGATCACCAGCCCGACGCGGAGGGGGTCGCGGGTAACATCGCTCAGGAAGATGTGGACGAATTTAACCCTTCGCTTCATAATAGGGGCCCAAATACCGACAGGTCGAAGGCGCCTCCCTCGCTATCTTCTTACAACTCGAGGACGACTCGTAACGAGTCGCCCAACATCGACTTGGCGTCCATGAGCATCCCCACACTGACTCCTACGCACGAGAGAGGGACTGCTCGACCTGGCACCTTATCGCGGCTAAGCGGGTACTGGAAGTCAGGGACGATCAGCAGTACCTTAGGCAGCATCAGAAGCAGGAGCAGTGTCGCCAACGACACTGCCATATACGATGCTAGTGAAGTTCATGACAGTGCCGAGGATTTGAGGCAAATGATTGAGCAGCAAGACAGGGAGGCTGACAGACTCGAAAATGTCAGAGCCTGTTGCGACGGTAAGTCACATTAAGCCCCTTCAGTGGAATGCAGATGCTAACAGAACTGTAGGGAAGCATGATGTCGGCACTTTGTCACACAGTTCGAAGCGTAGTCGCCTCTCTAGCCTACATACACCTTCGCACACCCACGGTCATCCAGGCCCCTCCAGTTCTCCCACGCCGACGGGCACTCTCCGTTCTCGGACGTAGCAAGGGGTTCATAAGTCGCACAAAGTATCCCTCCTTTACGAGGGCACAATTTCGACCAGAGACGATCGTTACTCCTCCCGTTTTACATTATTAGGACGTTCCACCCTAACGAAGACCAGCCATGGACTCTGACGACTTTGACGACTCTCATTTCAGCTTTCCCTTGCATGTTATATTTGGTTTGTTATTCGTCTCATCAGGTTCTCGCATCAAGGCCTGCTTTGAACTGCATCACTAGTCTGCATCCGGGCAGTGAGTCACTACCGGCATACTCAAACGCATTTTCTTGATCTTTCTGGAGTATCGAGAGACGGCGAAAAGCCTTTCCAGGTGGCATATACTCTTACACTATCGGAGACTGCCCAGTGCGAAATCGGCATCTGTTTAGTTCCGCGGCATGTTTGAGATTAGGGGGTACATGCGGGCCAGCCGCAAGACCCAGAAAGGGGTCAAGGATCTGGCGTTGGAAGGGGTATTGTCTCGAATCCTAGGTTTTATTCTTGTCTAACGTCCAATCCCAGAGCATTTGAAGAGGCTGGTTGGCGGGGTCATTGTCGTGTAGTACTTGATAAGAGATTGTCACAGATCAAGCGACTGAATACGATTTACTTAGAAGTATTAGAGCTTTCGTTAATTTATGCATTGGTACTTTCTCCCCGCCTCTTGCTCGGTTGGTTGTTCTTTAGTGCCATGGAAAGAAGGCCGTTTTTGCGTCGCGCCAACGTCATCGGTTGACTCAAACTATGTCCAGGTTGCTCGCACTATGTTGTATTCCCACTTGACTTCATCTGTTTACAGGAATAATTTGCTATGAATACGCCTGCCGCTACATAAATCTAGGTAACTGATCAAACGTCCGCGGTAGTAGTTAAGTCCAAAGCAACATATACTCACGTCTCTTTTTTACTCCAAGGGAAGAAAAATGGTCACCGATGACTGTTCTTCCCGTGTTTTATAGCGAGGCTGCGTCGAGGCACTCGATAGCAACCTACCCGCTGCAGCACCGGTGCGAATTTCAGTGACTCCAAGGTGTCCGTTTGTCCCAGCAGGCAACTACATCCGCTCACCTCCGCTCTTGTATGTCTTCGCCCAAGTCCTACTACTGTCCGGGTCCGTCCACCCTCCATTTCATTGGCGACATTCACCAACACGCAGGTTCCATGGTCTCTTCGCGACTAGACCTATGCGAAGATTGCAACGACAAAAAGGGACTCAATGCTGCCGTAGTATTCGCAGCATTTCAGAATGGTTTACTCTCGTTCGTAGGCTTTTCGGAGAGGGGGTCTCCAGTCGACCCTGCTCTACTTCGCGTCGATATCATTCAATCATATCAGTGACGGCATGCGGGTGTTCTATATCTTCCAAGCGCCAGAATGCCCGAGCAGGGGCTCACATCTTCGCAATGCAGGCCGTGTGTGCAGTGTTGCTCCCAGAGCGATGCAGTTCGTGGGAACTTCTCGAAGGGGGTTGTGGATTAACGCCAGGAGTTGCTTGCCGCCCGCGCCGTTTTGTATCACGATTGCATGTTTGCCAATAGGGGGTTGGAAGCACTCTCTCATTAAGGGGCGTGAGTAGCATAAGTTATCCTCGAGGAGAGCTTCGCACGGTACGTGCTCCTGACGAGAGACGGCCCAACTCCTGGTCGAGTCAGAATAAAGGATCTACAACGGCAACCTTAGCTTATAGTTGTGGTTGGAGTATCTACCATATATCCCCTTTTTACTGCCCTCCGAGGGCGTGGGGAACACCATCCAGCAAGCTCTACTTCATATGACATAGGCAACGGAGAGATTCAGCGGCTTGTAGCACGAGATAGTGCGAGCGTTACGTTAAGCTTATTAGAAGCGCTTGAACAAGGAACCATACCCGGACCGCGCTGGCGTGCCTATGATCGGTCTAGATTCTTCCCCATTTAGACGGTCATCGATGGGATCTCGCACGTATCCGCGCCGGGCGCAGAGTTGGTATAGGTGAGCGACCACACAAGATCTAGCTGTAGGGCGTAAGGAAAACCCCGATACACAACTGATATGTAACGGTGGATGTTACCTGATAACCCTCTACCAGCGGACGGAGGGCGATGATCAGACAAGGCATTTGTTTAATCAGCTGTCGCGCGCCACGGGGTGTGAAATGTGGCACACTCCCTTTCTTTCCTTAGACACTTCATCATCGACCATTGAGTCCCATAATCAAGGGGCAGGGCGTTGGTTAGTAGTGCTGCCGGGGGACGGCCACGCATTCTTCATAGAACCGGGGGTTGATCCTCGGGGGGGGCGGGGTGGGGGTCCGACTTAACGTTGCGATGTTGTACGGATTGCTGTGTCTGGACGCAGAGCTTCCGCTTCTCAAAAGTCATAGCACAAACTCGAAAGAACTGTCCAGCAGTGTGGCCAGACGGATAGTCCTCGATTCCCAGTTCGAGGTAATTGGAGAGAAGGCCGGTTTGTATTATGTCCTTCTGCAGTGTCCTGTGCGTTTCTGTTGTGTATTCTCATCAATTGAGACGTCGGCACCTTCCTTCAGTAACCAACAAAGCCGCTCAAGGGTTCTTTGTGGAAAGGGCGGGGGCCCCGACGGGAGACAATTGTAAACAGAGAACCTTGTGGGCGGGATCCTCCTCTCCATGCTAGACAAAGCACGGCTGGCCATGGTTCTAAGGCGGGTTCCGTTCTTCCCATGAGAAGCTATTGTCTGCGTATTGATGACTCCAGGTACATATGGATATACCCAAAGACCACCGCCGAGGCCGTATGTTCTGGAGGGCGTGCCATAACAAGAGAATCACGCAACGAAACAGCACAACTGAAAGCCACCGGAAGCCATTTGCAGTACTGACTCATAGCGGGATACAGGTAGGAAATTATTATGTGTATAAACTATATTTCGGACTATCCTTGTGGACACTCCAAATCAGCTCGGGAGTTCTGTAGCAAGGCAAAGCGGCTCAACCGCCTACAATTTGGCTAACTCAAAACCCACTGCGGTTCCTTGACGGACGTTATGACGGACCCGAACCTCGAGGTAAGTTGCGTCTCGACCTGCCTAGAAAAAGCATGGCAGTGTAACTGTGGTACTCAAACCAAGCAGGTAAGTTGGCAAGATCTGTGACGGTAGCTGTCTAATCTGGGACTTCTGCCACTGCCGCCGGCATCACTGCGATGATCTTCTTCTTGGGGCCGGGAATGACACCTGTAAGTATTGTCTCGCGCAGTGTGTCCTCAACGTACCTCGGATTACCTGGAAATGTCATGCATGCGGAGGTCCCAACCGGACGGCAACATCTCGAATGGTATGCACCAAGGAATCGTGCAAGCATACAAGGTGCGGCGAGTGTTCGGCGTCGACTCAAGGTGACATGTCTTGCGGTTGCGGGGTAAGCTGTCCATACAGAGTAGTCTATAAGTGTCTATTAGGTTGTTCAAAGTAAATATAAGGAAGCAACAGAGAGCTAGCTATCGGTATATATGTTACATGTGGAAAAGCCAGGCATCGTATCGATTTCGGGTATGTGTCAATTAAGATTACTTATCATTCCGCCGGCCTATGTCATCCGGCGTCTCATAAACTACCGGTGAATGAGAGTTATCAGGTGTCGTCGCCGGTTTATCCCCGGCCTCCGGTGCTCCGGCCTCGTCCGCACCCTCAGCAGCCCCGGCCGCCGTATCTGTAATCCCGGACACGGCGGGGGCGGCAGTAGGCACATGCGCCGGCGGAGGAATTGCGAAAGAACCTCCCGTTGCATCCAACTCGCCGACGAACACGTGCTGTCCTGGAGCATCCAAGTGTTTGTAATCCGGCGCCTCGTGTATCGCGTTCGGAGCCTGCAGCTCGGATATGCCCGTGTCGTTCGTCTGTTCGAAGTCGGTAACCGGTTCTGCCTCTTTGGACACGGGAGCCTCGGCTTTACCGCCCTCCTCGCCATCCCCCTCGGACTTATCCTCTTTCTTCTTCGTGCCCGCTGCTCTCTTTCCCATCCTGAACAGCAGGAACCCGAGAGCGGCGAGCAAGGCTAACCCGCCGACTGCCGCTCCGATGCCTATTCCCGCCTTCGCACCTGCGCCGAGCCCGGTTGACGATGACGACTGCTCGTCGGTCTGAGAGGACGATTCGTTGGGAGCGGGGGTCCCTGTAATCGTGGATGTTATTGACTGCGTGGACCCTCCGGAGGTGGTGACCAATAATGATGTGGTGACGGATGCTGAGCGCGACGAAGGAGGATTTGATGACTAGCATGCATTAGCGAGCGACCCTTTCCGCAGTTCTGAGGTCGGTGACCTACTCCTTCGCTACTATCTCCTGCCTTAACCAGGTTGAATTGACGGGAAAAGGCAGTCGACCCATCAGCGGCTGTGGCCATCAGCATGTAATGTCCAACGGGAAGATCGCCCGGTGGCGTCCAATCCACCGCATTATCAGTACTGGTGCAGGCCTTGGTAAGGTCATTGACGACCCAGACGCCGCAGATAATGTCGAATAGGTGGTAGATATTGTTACTAGCCTCGGAGCCGCTGACCATGGTGACCTTGACATTACGGGCGTCGGTAGACCATTGTATGTTGTACGAGGTGCCCATCTCGAGTTCCTGTGGCAGGTCCCCCTCGAAACTGACATCTGCGGCAACTTGCATGAATAGGAGAAGACTGCTAAGCAGCACCGACCCTACGGCCCTGGTCCAACTCGCTCGATACACCATCGTCAAAGCGAACCAAACAAAAATGCGTGCATCTCTCAACCCTAAGTTTATGGGATTGGAATGGTGAACAACTATTCGTGAAAGAATAAGGTTTAAATTAGGTATTAGCCGCGGGCTACAGCGGCGCAAGGGCGGTGATTTCCCGCCATGGGTGCCGAGCTCGTGTTGGACGTCCACGGGATCTCTTTTACGACTTTCATGATCGCCATCTTGTGTAATTAGGATTTGCTGCAGTATAGAAGGATTCGGCGAACAATCAGTGGGGCGGCCGTGGGATGCCTTGGTCATAGGAGATGGCAGGTACTTCTGAAGGAAGGTGCCACACAGTACGTGAGGGGTATTTCTACTGAAGCTTCAGGGCTTGACTTGTACCTAACATAATCATCATTATTAACCCACCAAAAGAGATCTCACCTTTTTCTCTAGGGGTATCTGGTAATGCCGCAGTCAGTTTGGAAAATCCCTCCTACAGCTCGTTCCTTGTTACCTTATCGAGATTTACCTCAGCGAGCTCAGGCCTTTTTCTGGCCCATTCTTGGCTTATTGAAACCAGCCCTTATTTTTAAGGTTGCTGCCACTGCAGGTGCCCTGAGCTTTAAAGTTATGTAGCAGTATATCCACTTTTTCAGCTGTAATCGGACCCCCAAACGATTAATGGCCCGCCGTTTCTGCATTCAGCTGCTAATAGCAACGCTTTTAACGGCTAACCTCGGACCCCACATAATGAATTACCCTAGCAATGAATAGCGATTTTCACCAAAACACGCGATATATAAAAACTAATAACAAATTAACAAAAATACGTATAATAAAAGAGAAAGGTATTTTTAAATCAGCTTTAAATAACCTATAGGTATGAAGTGGTTTTAGAGTATATAATACTATATTAACTACATAATTAATATATAATACAACGTAAAACAGAAAGATATTAAATAAAATATAAAAAATAACTAAAGAAAACAGATAAAATATTAATATTCAGTATTTATATAAATAATTAAGCAAAAAGATATATATTATTCAACATTTAAAAATTAAATATTATATATATATAACTTTATAAATCGGTAAATATTTATATATTATAAATACAAAATTTTTTAATATTATCTAAATTAATAATTAAATAAAAACTTACGTCTAACATTTTCATTTACATATATTAAAGTATATAATTAAATTAAAAAAAAATTTAGCTCCGATCTTACTTAGTAAAAACGGCAAGGAAATTATATTAAATTTAATATAAATAAAAAATTTAATAACAAATAAATAAAACTATACAAGTAAAAAATATACGTATATTGTTTTAGGTTATAACGTAAAAAACCTTATTAAATAAAAAAATGCAAATTATATATCGTTTATTATTTTTAAAAAGTTTTATTTTTATTAAAAAATAAAAAAACTTAAATTATGATAATTGAAATAAACGAAATTACGTTTTATTGGATTTTTTATTAAGTTATTATTATTTATTTAATACTAAATATATAGCTAATATAATATAAGTTTAAATAATTAACGAATAAAAGAATTATAAAAAAAATTTAAAAAATTTAAATCGTTATTTAAAAATTTTAAAACGCTTTAAAATATAACTTAATTTTATATTAAATATGACTTATGAAATAATATATTTTAGTTCATTTTTTGTACTATAATAAAATTTTGTCCAATTTAAAATAATAAAATTATAAAACTTATTAATATTATTAAAACATTATTTAAATTATAATAAAATGTTCTTTTTATATTCGACTTTTATATAAATCAAACACTTTAGTATAATAATCTTATATTATTAAAAAATCAATATATAAATAATAAATAGTATTTTTATTAATTATTTTAAATTTCGCATCTTTTTTTGTTTTATATATTTTACTATACCTTAATAACCGGATATTATATTTGACGAATATTCTTTATACGTAATATATAGCGAAGTTTTATATAATACAAAATTTATTATTATATGTATTTTTGTTAATTTGTTATTAGTTTTTATATATCGCGTATTTTGGTAGAAATCGCTATTCATTGCTAGAGTAATTCATTATGTGGGGTCCGAGGTTAGAAATTAATAAATCGAAAGCCTTTTTTATTGTCAGCTAGCAGGGGGGTGCGCTAGCACCCCATATACGGAAAGGCTCTCTTTGATCGGACCATGTACATTACGTGACTAGACTACATTAAAGTGCGGTGCGCGCTCTAGAGCACCTGCAACTAGTTATACAATATAACATAACTGATATCCCTTATATCTGATAATTAAAAGTCTTATTCGCTTAATGCGTATTATTACTAATTAATTAGTGATTATTAAAACGATGTAGATTATACATTAGTAATAATTATTTATATATTTTAATAATTATAGTAATAACTATATCGATAACGTCCGTATTTATTTATAAAAATTTTAAAAAATAAAAAACTTTTAATAACGAATTTAAGGCCAAAATTAAAAATATATAATATATAGGATTATATTAGTTTTAATTAGAACTTTCTATAATTTATCAAACTTATACCGCCTAATATATTTTTTTTTTAAAAAAATAATTTTGTTAATCGACGTAAACAATTCATTCATTCTTCGAAAAAATTATATAAAAAAATATCGATCGAACGGATTATCCGATGAATATTTTTAATTTAATAATTAAAAATGAATAAATTTATAACTAAAACTTTATAACCCTTTTTTATTATAATCAAAAATATAAAACTTTCCGAAAAAATTATAACGAATTTATAAAATAAATTCTGAATACCGTTTTTTTATCCATGAAATAATTTTAATTAAGTTTAAATAATAATTTTAGAAAATAAAACGTTAAATTATAATAAGCCGGAAAAGTTTGCGATAATTAATTACTTATAAATATTAAACGTAAATACGAAAAACGATTAAATTACACTTTAAACCTCGTAAAAAAGTTTAATAAATAAATAACGAAATAATAAAAATTATAACTTAAAGTTAACGTTACGATAATTCCGAAATAATTATATATAATAATAAAGCTAATTTTATCTAATTAATCGAACTTATATTTATTTTTTAAGTAAAATAATATTAAGAGCGAAATAGTTAATTATTTAAAAATTAAAGTTAATCTTTTAAATTATTAAAATGTAATAAACCTACCGTATCAAATAAGCGAGCGAGCTAGATAAGCGAACGAGCCACTTTTTTTAAATTCTTAACCTTTTAATTACTTATAAAATTTTTAATATTAATAATATCAAACGTTTTATAAAAGAAGTTAGGATAAATTTAATTATCCAGATTAAAAAACGAAACCTAAAATTTAGCTTTAAAAAGTTATATTTTATATATAAAGTTCCCGAATTTATATTAAAAACCCGATATTACGGTCGATGCGCCCGAACCGATATTATCCTTAATTTACGAAATTTAACGCTAAAAAAATTTTTTTTATTAACCGAATTTTTAACTTAAATACGTAAACGTTTTTTGTTCGGCTTTAATACGTTAAAGATATAACGAATGTA
>QJOA01001064.1:0-13641 GCA_004155915.1 Monosporascus sp. CRB-9-2
CTAAATTCATTTTCGCTTTTTTATAAGCCGTTCCATATTATTAATATTAAAAAATGAACAATTAAAATTAGGTGGTTAAAATATGTCAAAATTCATTCGTTTCGCTTATACATTCCGTTCGCTTATATAGTACGTTATAAACTTATAACTTAAAATTTTAAACTTTTATTGAATTATATATTTTAATGGCCTAATGGTCATGGGCATAGATGTAGCGTTTTAATCGCTGTAAGCCTGGGGAACTCGCTATGGGCGAAAGATATGTTGGTTCGAATCCAGCTTGAGATAACGTGTTCTGGGCTGCTAAACTAATGCACGGACCATTAAGAGCTTTGGCTTCTATATCGTGTCGGCGCTAATTAAAGTGGTTGGGGGCGTTGGAGCTAGCTGCGGGATAAGCTCCGGAACTAATTAACTATCGTAATCTTTTTTAATTTGTTATCTTATTTATAACCCTTATTAGTTTTTTATCCGGCCTCCCTATAGGTACGGTTTTTCGGAGGTGCTTTCCGGTCACGTCGTATTAATTGATATATATATATATAGTGTAACATCGTGTCGGCGTCAGCTTGTACATAGCTAGATACCTAATAGCATTAACCTTATTTTTTTTTACTTATATAATAAAAAAGAAAGATAAATTAATTTATATTTTTTTTTAACATTTTAATACGTATTAAAAATAAATATTTTAAAGATTATAATTTTAAAAACTCATTAATATATATTTAATTATTATAAGAAGCTATATAATAATTTTTAAAATATCTTATAAAGGTTACAGTAAGTTATAATTAAAATATATAATATATTATTTTTATAATTAAGTTTAAATAAATATAAAAAATACTAAATTACTATTAGTTAAAACCAAGGTTTGATATTATATATAGCTCTAGACGTTATTTAAGATACCGGTATTACTTTTTTACTACCGGTTGAAAATCAAAAATACTACTTGTATTTCTTTGTATATATAAATTTTAATAAAAGTTTAAATATATTATTATATAAAGGGTAAATAAATATATATATATATATATTAACGTTTTATTTAAATTAGTTAATATTAATATATATTCTTTTATTTCTATACTTATTTTTATTAAGGCCTTTTTTTTTACAATCATTTTTTCTAAGATTTTAAGGTGTTCAGAAACTAAGTGGACTCGATTTGTACATCGTCTGTTGCCTTACTAAAATCATGCCCTATTTTTGAGCTTGGCGCTGCGCCTGCGGCGCAGCCGCGGCTAGAAATTTTGGCTCTAGAAATATCTACAAGGGTCAAATATATCGACTAAACCTTATTAAGAAAATTCTCCACAAAAACAATAAAACCTTAAAATAGAGCCTGATAGCGCGGGGTAAAATATTAGGCGAGATAGTAGCATTTTTATATATATTTTAGAGAATTTATTTTAAAAATTCGTAAATATAATAACGATAAAGAGTAGGGTTTTATAAAACTAAGATATTACTATATCCTAACCGTAAAAACTATTAATCAGTTATCGTGTTCGAAGACGTTAGGTATAACATATATCGTATAAATTATATCGTATAATGATTTCTGTATATTTGGCTTAACTTGAAATATAAGGCTTGAACCTATTTGACTTTGTACAATAGCGATAAATGTATTAAATAAAAAAAATAAAATGTTATTATATATAAACCTTTTTCATCGAAGTTAATTTTATAAAAATATTAAAAGAATAAGTTAGAATTTATATTTAATAAAAACTTCTTATTTAAAATGATTTTTTAATTATAACGTAATAATTATAATTCGTACGACTAAAAAAAATTAAACGGGTTTTTTATATTGAAATTACCTTTAAAAAGCGTATAACAAAATATTTCATGTAATAATTACGTTATTATATTTAAAAAGCTATTGCGAATTTGGTTAATCTTAGTTTTTTTATAATTATAGTTATAACGTAATAATTACCGCGTATATTATTTTAAAATAAACTTTTTAAAGGTAATTTTAAAAACAATCCGTTGCATTATTTTTTTTGCCGTATAGAATATAATTAATATGTTATAATTATGAAAACGTTTCGAATTTGTTTAACACTACTTTTTATAAGGTTATAACGTAATAACGTTAATTCGTACGACTGAAAAGATTAATATACGAATTCTTTTTATATAAAATATATTAAGAAAATTTAGTATATAATAACGTTTTTAATAATTATATAATTATAATTATAAGGTCGTTTTAGATTTAATTAATTTTAATCTTTTCGTAATTACGCCGTAATAATTATCATCCGTACGCCCGAAATATTTAATATACGAACCTTTTTTATATAAAATATATGAAGAAAGTCTGGTATATAATAACGCGACCGATAATTATATCATCGTAGTTATAAAAAGGTTGCGAACCTGGTTAACTTTAAATTTTTAAGATTATAATATAATAATTATAACCTATACGGCCGAAATAATTAATGTTCGAACTTGTCTTATATAAAATATGTTAAGGAACCTGGTATATAATAACGAAATCGATAGTTATGCTATCGTAGTTATAAGGGCGTTACGGTCGCCTATTTTCTAATTTTAAACTTGGTTATATTAGCTGTAAATATTATAAAAGAAAATTGAAAAAGTTTTTATATCTATATTAGCCTTTATTTAAGATATACATAAAGTTATATACTTACCGGGTTTAATTTGGTTACGTAATACCATTTTTCTTTTTCAAATTTTTTAAAAAATATAAAAAAAAGAAAATAATTTTTGATAACCAGACGGAAAACGGACCCAATTTTTTTGTAATCAACACTTAGGCCTTACTGGTTCGTTCCGGGATTTGGGATTTGATTGGTTAATCTTTAGCGTTATGAAGCGGTACTTAAGTAACTTTGAAAAAGAGCTAGCGAGGCCTAAGCTAGCTGAGGTAAATGGTCCGATCAAAGGTATCCTTTCCGTATATAGGGTACTAGCGTATCCCCTACTAGCTAATATAGCTCCTTAATGCCCTAACGCAATTACGGCGTTAACTGTTACATTTTGTTATTTTTCAAAGCTGTAATTATTTATTTTACTTTTGTTTTGACAATTAAAGCTTTTAAATGGGCTAATTTTTCGTTTAAAAATTTTTAACCCGTTTTTAATCGATTTAAAACTTTTATAAAAACATTTTACACTGCCTTACCGGATGTACCACCTTATCTGATAACCTTTAGTACATTTTAATTACTTAATTTTAATCATCTATTTTTTAATATTAATAATATAAAACAGCTTATAAGAAATGTACGAATAGATTTCCCTATTTAATTAAAAATCGAAATTTAAATTTAATTATATAGCATTTAGTGTTATATATAAAGTACCTTAATTTAGCCGAAATAAATAGTATTACGGCAAACCTTTCCGAACCAATATTTCCTAAATTTACAAAAATTAAAACCGACAAAAAGAATTCGATTATTAACCGAATCCTGAACATAAATATATAAATATTTCTTATCCGGCTTAAGTATATTAAATATATAATTAATAAATTATTAATCTAACGCGTTACGGGTTATGTCGAAATTTATTAAGCGTTAGAATTTATTAACCGGCAAAAAAAGGAAAAAAAGAAAAAAAAGAATTTAATCGAATTTAAATCGAAAATTCGATTAAAAATAAATTTTACCCGAAAATCTAAAAATATTTTATAAATAATTCGAACTTATTCGAGATATAATTATAAAATATAATATCGTACAAAAAGATATATATAACTCTAACGAAACTAAATTTTTAATAAGATTTGTTATAATAACGGATATGATAATTATTAATATTAAAAAACGGGAAATATTTAAATAAACGTAATAAAAATTTGAAAAATAAATTATAATTATTTAAGTTATTAATTTTTAAAATTAATTTTCACCGCTATTTATTATAATAACAAAAACACTATGTTAAATTTTAATACTGTAATAATTTATTATTAATAACCGGTTAAAAATTCATAATAAACAATAATAATTAAATAATAAATCCTATTATATTTCGAAGAAAAGTTATTATTTTAATAAACATACTTAAATGCGTACCACAGATTTAAAACGTTTTTTTATTTTCGACGCCTATAAAAATTAATTATTTAAAAGAATTCGAGAAATACTGCGTTAATAATAAATTTTTTACGTCTTATATAACCGCATATTTCTTGTATTGATTTTATTGTTTTAATTTTCTTAATTCTTTATATAAAACGTGTTTATTTACGATATATTAAAAACTTACTACGACGCTATTCTACTTATATTACTAAAAAGGTTTTTTTCGCCGGCTTTTACAACACGTTCTAAATTATTATAACGTCTGATTATATATAATCTAAATTCGTAAAAGTTTAATTTATTTTATTTAATTTTAATAACGTTTTTGTCCATTAAAAGTTCTTTTACTTATATTTACATTAACTCTTTTTTCATTAAATTTCACCGGTTTTACTTATTTTCCGGCTGCAAAAACCTTTAAAAATATTAAAAAATAACAAAATAAAAAGTTTTTTTATAAAAAGAAGAATAAAAAATAATTAAATGGGTGGATTTTTATTTAAAAGTAATTTATAACTTTTATACAAGGTCGAATAGGTTTAAGCCTTATTTTCTAGGCTGAGCTAAATATATAGAAAATTATTATACGCTATAATTTGCACGATAAATATTATACCTAATATTTTCGAACATAATAACTAATTAATGGTTTTACGGTTAAGATAAATTAATACCTCGGTCCTATAAAGCCTTACTTTAAAGCCGATTGCTGGGCTCCCGTAAGCACGCAATTTCTCGACTAATGTCGGCTTAGGAGGTTTATATGCGTGGTTGCCGATAAGCTTCGATCCTGGTAAACCTTATGCCCGTTAGCTTTACGATTTGGCAGGGTTAGATAATATAACTTAGGAAATATTAAGCTTTACGCGGTAAATTTTAAGGATAAACCTTAAAAATAAACCTTAACGGCAAACCTTAACTGCATATAAAAAGCTGGCATCTTTCCGAACCTTTATTAATCTTATGGCTAAAAGTATTAAATGTTAGCTAGGAAAGAGGCTAGGAACTTTAACCTCGATCGTTCCCATAATATCTTAAATTACCTAAAGATATTATGTTACGCAAGTCCGAATATGCGATACCGGTAATCTATGGCCGTAAGATTACCATTAAACCCGTTTTATTAACGGTACAAAATTACCAAAAAATTACCGGACGAATTAAGATTATCGACATTACTATCGATGCAAAAAGTCTTTCTCAAAATGATCGATTTCGGCTTTTAATTTTCGGATACGATTTGATTTACGAAAATAACGGTAATCGATTTTTGCAAAAGCGTATGCCGGAAAGTATGACGATTATGGCGAAATTATTGGCAAAATTGGAAGGGGAAGATAATGGCAAGCTTAAGGACTTCGAAGTTTAAATTTTGAAACGATGCAAGGAGAATTACGAACGATAGTTTGCCCGGCTGTTCCGGATTGCGAAGACCGCCCAGAACTTCGACGAGAATCGACGTGGATAGGAGCTGCGGGATAAGGCAGTCTGAAGTTGCCTGCGAGGGGAATGGGTTTAGTGAAGCCTAGGAATCGAGGTAGCAATTTATTATTTTATCCAATTTTGTCTACACGGGCACGTCTCCTCTAGGGAGAATTTATAACTTTTATACGAAAATACTTTTTTTTGAAAAAAAAGTTACTTAATTACGCGAAACGAATTATATTTTAAATATACGTCGTTAAATAGAAAATAAACTTTTTTAAAAAAAATGCAATATTTATCATATAAAAAGGATAAGTTTTTCTGGCTTAAAAAGAGAAATAACAAAAAAATATAGCTAATAGCAGCTCAAAAAGATTAACATAAAAGGCTTAAAATTCTAAAACGGAAATATAACGTTTCCAACAAACTCGGGCATAATGCGCGTTCTTATAATAAAGTTATAAATACGTTAAACGAAAAGAAATTTAATTAATTTTAATTAATACGATAAAACGTCCCACATATGCAAACGAGACACATAAGCGAGCGAGACACTTTTTAGTACTTTCTAATAATATACCTAAATAACTTAATTATAATACCTTAAATCAAATCAAATTAATCGAATGTTTTTTTGTTAATTATATCTATAACTTTCTAACAAATATACGTATTATATTAAAGCTTACTACGGACGCTATATCATTATTCCTTCCTATTAACCCGTATATAACCGACCGCTCCATACAGTTATTAACAGCAATTTTTTGCCATAATTTTTTTATTGGCTAAACGAACTTCTTTATCTTATATAGCAAATATTTATCTTTCTGGAAAACGATTATTTTAATCGTATATTACGTAAATCTCGAATTATTACGAAATCAAACCCGATACGCCCTGCCATACATCCTAGAATACCTTAACACGCCCCGTATTTCTCTCCGTAACGTACTTTTAAATCCGCCTTTTAATATGTTTTACGATATATATACTTCCAACGTTTTGCATTTAGATAAAGGGAGTTGTATATTCGGATTAAGTATTTTAATAAATAATTATTTTCCTATCGATTAACTTTTATTCGTACGAAATAAAGGTAATATTAACCTAAACGCGTTAAAAGCTAATCGATTACGTACGGGTCTACAGAAAATAATAATAATATATCGTTCTTAAAAAGCACTTAATATAATACGTATTCTTATTAAGAAGTTATAAATACAGTTAGCAAAAGAGTATTCGATTAATTTAAATTAATTTAAGGTAGTATAGTTAAATATTTTGGGTATATTATTAGAAAATGTCAAAAAGTGTCTCGCTCGCTCGTATGTCTCGCTCGTATGTATGGGACGTTATTATTATTAAGTTATTTAAATTTGTTATTACAAGATGTTAAAAAGTGTATGGCTCGCTTATATTTACAGCTCGCTTGTATAATACGTTATTCTATAATAATTCTTTATATATTTAGCTTAACCTGGAAAATAAGCCTTGAACCCATTCGACCTCATTATATTATATTAATTAATATTTAAAATATTACTATTTAAAAGCTTTAAGCAAAATATAACAGTTTTAAAGGTAAAATTTAACCGTTTTAAAATTAATTTAAAAATGAAATATTAATAATAGCAATTATAAAGTTTAAAGTTAAAAAACCTAAAACTTAATATATAAAAGTAATATTTAAACGATTTTTTATTTAAGCTAAAATATATTTTCGATACTTTAAATGAAACAACCCTCCGAATTAAAGCTTTGCCGTAATAACTTACTTTATTAAAAATGCCGTAAATTCGTTCGAACCTTATATAAGAAATAATTTAAAGATTAAAAAGGTCGATAAAAAATATAAAAAAAGTGTCCGAATTATATATTTATTTCGAATTTAATTTTCGAATTAATTTCGTTAACTTAAACGAAAAACAAAGTACAACTTAATAATTTCTTCAATTATAAAATACAAGATTTACGTTTAAATATATTATAATATTTAAAAGTTTAATTATTAAGACTACATATAAAAACGATAAAAACGATACTATAATCAATACATTTTGTAAAAGATTTAAACAAAATGTTAAAACCGAACTTCATTCAAATTAACCAAATTATACGTTTAAATAAATATATCGCCAAAGCCGTTATAATCGACAAGTAATATTTTAAAAATCTGTAAAAAAGAAAGATTTTATTACGAAAGTAAAATATTTTAAAGCTATTTTTTTTAAAAAAAAAACCTAATTTATCTTTAAGCTTATAGGTAATATAATCGGAACCTCAAACGTTAAACACTATCTAGTTTAAAAAATGAGCTTACTTACTTGCTATAATTACAACAAGTAAGAACATATTATATAAGAATATAAAAAATAAAATAATTAAAACGATAAATTTTAACTTTTAAAATCCATTATCGAAGAAAACCAGAAATCAAAAAGCGATTAATATACTTCCCATTTAAAATGATAATAACCTGTTACCAAAAATACGATGAATATTTAAAAGAAAACGTAAAAAGTTATTTTAAATAACGATTAAAAAGGCTATTTTTACCAAAATAGATTTTACCGAATAACTTTAACAATATAGAAAATAAAAAGAATTAAAAGAGTATAATCCGCCTTTCCGTACATAATAAAAACGATAATAAAAAAGAATTAGACGGTATTGAACACTTACACAAAAAGATTTCAAGCATAAATCGAAAATTTATAGTTAAGAAAACTTAATAAGTAAGGAAATCTTTACGTCGTTAATTATAACGAGCATGATATTAAACGGACGAAAATTATAAAAAAGATATTATACGACGAGTTATACGTATATAACGATAAAACTTTAATTTTATCTCAGAATATAGCGCTAAAAAGGCTATAATTGGTAGCCGAATAATAGCCGAACGACGTATTAACATATATAACCCTTTAACGGTATTAAAGCACGCCGGATAAAAGTAACTTAATATATTTATTTCTTAGAGTTTACTTTACGATTAATTAGCCATTACCTTATTAGGCTTATAATTATTTCTTATTTTATAATTCTTTTATCTTTGTGATAGAAAATAACTTAAAAACTATTAAAAGTAAAATACGTAAGTTGTAGAATAAACCTCATTCGCCTATAGAAAAGAATACGGACCTAAATCCGATTAATGAACGATCAGTTACGATATAAATATATATAAAAAAACCTGTTATAAAGCTTTAATAAAAGGAAAATTACATCTTTTTAAAACATAAATTACCTTACGTACGTAATCGGAACGTATCCCGATAACCGTTAATCTAACGACCGGATAACGGGCGCAATATAATAATAACGCCTTAACATTTAAAATAAAGAAACTTTAAAGCTTTTAAAAACGAATAAATTTTGAAAATTATCCGCTAATAAAATAAATAATATTTAAAAGTTTTTCAATAAATAACCGAATAATAAACGATTATATAAGCTAAAAAGGCAAAGCTTTATAAGTTACTTATTACGTTGACGTAAAAACCTAAAAATAATAAACGGATATTGTATTATAACTACTCGAAATTTTCTAAACGTATATCGATTAAGGAAAAAGAAGATTAAATAAAAACAGTAACGGAAATATATGCTAAACGGCTAGAACGAAATATTATTATTTATATTTAATAGGTTATATATTATATAAACGTTTTTAGTATAAGCATTTAAAGATTTTACTACGCTACGTTTAATTATTCCGGTTCCGAAAAAGTTAAAAATAAAAACATTATAAACTTTTATTAAAAAGAATTATTCGAATTTTATATTATTCGTTCGAAAATATCGAAAACAATTTATAAAATTACCATAGTAAGCCGATTAGTCGTCGTTAAATCTTTACGCTAAAGAAGAATTTCTAATTTATAAAATAAAACCCGTAAACGTTTTAAATCCGGAAAACAATCGGGATAATAAATATTTCAAATTTAAATATTTTTATAAATTATTATTAAAATTACAAAATGCTTTAAAAAAGAAAAACGTTAAACTAAACTAAATTAATAACATAATAAAAAAAGAAAAACGTTATTAAAACGTTTAAAAAAAGCGAATAAATCATAATTATTTTCCGTTAAAAATGTTAATAAAAATAAACAATCTTATTTTAACGCTTTGAGAAAAGGGCCTACAAAGGTGTTATGACCAACCAAGCTTGACTTATTGGCAGACGGTCGGAGGTTGAGTAGACTGTCTCCGACACAAGATTTTGGGTTACGTGACATGGATCCGAAAGGATTCCCAGATCCAAAAGGATCTCTGCATTTAAAAGGTATAAATCCGAATGAATTTCCGGATTTATAAGGATTCAGTTTATTTATACGGTATAAATCCAAAGAAAATAAACGGATTTGTACGGATTTTAATTAAAATATATACGTTTATTATTTTTATAACTCAAATAATACCATTTTATAGTATAATTTAATTATTTAAATTATTTACAGTTATTTATTATTATTAAATATAATTGTTACTTTATTACTTAAATTTTTACGTTATTATTATTAATCTTAATTATACGATTAAATTTAATAATTATTTAAATTTATAACCGTTATACGTTATAAGTTTTTATTTAATAATATTATTATTATATCGACTAATATTTCGGATAACGTTATTTAATAATTTTAAACAAAGATTTTTAATTTAAAAATAAGGTTGAAAAATTTAGAAATTAACTTAAAGCCGCAATATTAATTATAACGATTATTAAAATTAAAATTAAAAAGCCCGAATTTTATAATAAGAAAAGCAATATTTAAATATTTTTTACTTAAGCCAAAACATACTTTCGATTCTTAAGATTAAAAAATTTACAGAATCAAATTTTCATTACAATAGCTTGCCTTATTAAAAACGCCGTAAATTAATTCGAACTTATTATATAAAATAATTTAAAAATTAAAAAGTTCGAAAAACAATATTTTTTAAAAAAAGTTTTTAAATATTATACTAATTTCGAAAATAAGTTTTAAAAAAATTTTGTTAATCCGAATAAAAAACGAAATGTAAATTTTTTTTTTTTTTTAATTATGATTAAAAAATTTAACTTATAAATATATTATAATATTTAAAAATTTAGTTATTAAAGCCGGGCACGGAAGCGATAAAAATGATATTATAATCGAAAGATTTTATAAAAAATTAAAAGAAAAAAAGTCGAAACCGAATTGATTAAGGAAAACCGGACCATAAATTTTAATAAATATATTACCGACGCCGTAAAAATCGATAACCGGTAATTTAAAAAATAAAAAATTAAAATATTTTATTCCAAAATTAAGGTATTTTAAATCTAATTAAGGAAAAAGGCAATTCGCTTTTAAGCTTTTATAGAATATATTCAGAATTTATAAAATTAAAATTTATTTAATTTAAAAAGGGCTTAGTTATCTATTATAAATTCAAAAAGCAAGAATATATTATACAATAATATAAAAATTAAAAACAGCCGGAATAATAAACTGCAGCTCCTAAAGGCCAATATTAAAAAAAGACCAATAACAAAAAAACAATTAATATAATTCGCGTCCGAAATAATTATAACCTTTTATTAAAAATACGATCAGAATTAAAAAAAAAAAGCTAAAAAACTATCCCAAAGAGCAATTAAAAAAGCTACTTTTACTAAGCCAACCCTTATAAAATAGCTTTAAGATTATAAAAAATGGAAAAATTTAAAAAATATAATTTACCTCCTTAGTTATAACGACGATAAAAAAGAAACGATTAGGTAATATTTAACGTTTAAACGAGGAAATATTAAAAATGAAACGAAAACTTATATTTAAAAAAGCCCAATCAGTATAAAAAGCTTTATGCCGTTAATTGCCGTTAATATTAATACAGAATATATAAAAATTATAAGAAATATATCGTATAACGGATTATGCAAATATAACGATAAGGCTTTAATTTTAATAATTACATAAACGACGACCCGAAAATTTGAAAATAATAGCGATATTTACGAAAAATGATAATTTAAAACAAAATTAATTAATTAGTAACGTTTAAAAAGTTAGCTAGAAAAGAAAGTTACCTTATAAAAGCCTCTTTTTATTAGTATAATTAATGTAATCATTAGACGTAAAAAAAATTAAGTTAAAAAGTAATAAAAATATATTGCTAAAAAATAATTACAAATTTACAGTTCCAATTAACGTTTATCGAAAACGTAATAAAATAAAATAACGCGTTTTTTAAGAAAAATTTTTCTTTTTAAAAAAACGAAATTTTAAAATTAAAATATAGTATTAAAAAAGTTTTTTAAAAACAGGTTACCAATTTAGAAGTTATGTTACGACGATAAAATAAATACTTATAATAACTACAAAAGTTAAACGAACAGCTTTTGAAACGAATTATAAAATTGGAAAATATCTTAAAAAGTTAACGTTATTTATAAAAAAGCTTTAAACTAATAAAAAGAATAAAAATAAATAATGATATTTTAAAGAAGTTTTATACGTAATAAAAATTTATTAATTAAACTTAATATTTTGTACTCTATTATTAAACCTTATTTTTAAAGGTTCGATATTTTTATGGGTTATTTTCTAATTGGGTTAACGTATTACCTGGAGCTACTTAGCTGCGCCTACGTTGTCTCAGCTAGCTCAGGCCTCTGCTGGCTCGTTTTCCAATTCTTTTTTAATGTACTGTTGTATTACGCTAAAGATTAACCAATCAAATCCTATACCCCTGTAACGAGCCAGCAAGGCCTAAATGTTAGTTTTAGAAAATAAGTTTCGTTTTCGGTACCGATACCAAAATTATTAACTTTCCGTTTATATCTTTTAAAAAATCTAAAAATTTTAAAGTTACGTAACTAAATTAAGCCCGATAAATATATAACTTTATATTTACGTTAAATATAGGCTAGTATATATCTAGAAATTTTTTCCAACTTTTTTCGACCGTAATTATAGCTAATATAGCCAAGTTTAGGTCTGAGAAATGGGCGACAGCAAAGTTCTTATGGCTGCGATAGCACAACCAACGGTCGCATTATTATGTACCGGGCTTTCCTGGTATATTCTGTATAAGAAAAGTCCGTATATTAATTTTTTCGATCGTACGGGTTATAGCTGTTACGTTATAGCTATAAAAAGGTTAGGATTAGTTAGGTCCGAAACGTCTTTATAGTTATAACAGTATAACTATTAGTCTCGTTATTATATACCGGATTTCCTTAATATATTTTATATAGGAAAAGTTCGTATATTAATCTTTTCCGCTATACGGATTATAATTATTACGTTGCAGCTATAAAAAGGCTAAAATTAATTAATCCGGACCGTTTTTTTAATTACGATAACGTAATTATAGGTTTCGTTATTTTATACCGGACTTTTTTTATATATTTTATATGAAAAAAGTTCGTATATTAATTTTTTTAGCCGTACCGGTTATAATTATTACATTATGATTATAAAAAGGTTAAAATTAATTAATACGAAACGTTTTTTTAATTATAATAACGTGTTTATCGGTTCCGTTATTATATATCGGGTTTCTTTAATATATTTTATATAACAAAAGTTCGTATATTAATTTTTTAAACCGTATAAATTATGATTATTACGTTATAATTTTAAAAAAAATAAAATTAATTAAGTTCGAAATATTCTTATAATTATAATATAATAATTATAATTCGCACGGGGAAAAACATAATTAAACGGATTTTTCTATATTAATTTTTTTTTAAAAAGCTTATAATAAAATATTATATATAATAACTACGTTATTATAATTAAAAATATATTTCGAAAAAAAATTTATTAATAATTAAAATTTTACTTTATTTTTTTAATATTTTTATTAATTTAATCCCGATTAAAAAGTTATATTTATAATTAAAAAAATTTTAAAGTTATATATAATAAGGTTTTTTTAATTTTATTTAATATATTTATTATTATTATATTTATAAGTTTTAAAATAAATCTTCGAAAGTTTATATGGAAATGCCGATATGGCGCCTAATATTTTGCACCGTACAAATCGGGTCCACTTAGTTTTCGAACACCTTAAAATCTTACGAAAAATATTTATAAAAACACAACGCCGTAATAAAAATAAATATAAAAATAATGAGATA
>QJOA01001065.1:0-13596 GCA_004155915.1 Monosporascus sp. CRB-9-2
TTAAAATTAAAATTAAAATTAAAATTAAAATTAAAATTAAAATTAAAATTAAAATTAAAATTAAAATTAAAATTAAAATTAAAATTAAAATTAAAATTAAATACAATTTTTAAAACTTAAAAAATTTTAATAAAAGTCCGTTATTATGCAGGTTGCCATGGGATAACCTTACGACAACCTGCACGATTTATATATATAATAATAACAAAGATTTTTTTTTTTTTTTAATAACAAAAAGACCTAAGTAGGATTCGAACCTACGTTTCCAAGGATTTTAGGCGCCTGGCGTTTAACTACTATTAAGATAATGGAATTTGCTTTTAATTCGATATTTAAGGCTGTAGGTAGCAGGGAATAGGCCTAGTCTCGCCGAGCCGGACCCGTGTCGCCGATCGAGCCTTTGCAGCCGGCGGCGTCGCCGATCAAGCTTTTGCAGCTAATAGCAGCGCCGATTAAGCTTTTATAGCCGATAACGTCGCCAACCGCCTTAAAGGCGATAATTTAACGGAAGCCTGGATGCCGATAATCCGTTAAAAATACCTTTTAAACCGTTGTTTATTTCTTGCCGTTTATTTATTTATTTTATTATATATTTATATTTTTTAAAGATTTAAAGTTATAAAATAAAAATAATGAAATAAAAAAACCTTGAAATTAGGATTATTAAAAGAATTATTTAAAAAGGTAAAATGTTTAAAATTTTTAATAAAAGTATAAGTAAATTACAAATAATTAAAAATATAATATGTTATAAAGAAATTAATAAAGAAATATAAATAGAATAAAATTTTTATGAATATAAATAATAATATAATATTTTTCTATTATAAAAAATAAAACATTAAAAAAAAATTAAAAAAAAATTAAAATAAAAAGAATATTTTAAAAAAAATGTAAAGTTTTAAAAATTTATAACTAAATTAAAAACAAAATATATATAATAAATTACTTTTTAAAAATAAAAGTAATTATTTTAAATAAAATAGTAACCGATAAAAAGAATTGAAGAAATTAAAATATTTAAATATAATTGAAATTTGATAAAAAGAAATTAAGATTAAAATAATTAAGATTTTAAAATAAAAATTAAACCGTAAATAATTAATAAATATATATATTTAATAATTTAAAAAATAAAACTATTAAAAAGTTTTTAACTGAAAAATATTAAACAGAGAAATAGAAAGGTTTTAAATAAACATTTAATTTTCTAAAATTTTAAAATTTAAATATATATATTAAAAAAAGAACAAAATCGTCAAGGAACTTATGTTAAAGAACAAATAAAATATAAATTAAACGAAATATATTATATTAAAAAAAATATAAAAGAAAAAGGATATAATTAAAATTATAACCGTTTTAGAAAATAAAAATTTAAGGAAATAAAAATTAAGGTCAAATTAATAGCAAAAAAAGGTTTAAAAAATGATTTAAAAAACCTTTTAAAAATTAACATAAAAATAAAAATATTAAAAGTAAAAAGGGAAATACAAAATATGAAAAATAAAATATTATAAAAATAAATATATATAATTATACAAAGTTTAAGTATAAAATATTAATAATATCTAAAATATTTCATTAAACCAGATATATATAATAATTACAAAAAGTAATAACGTTTTTTATTATTTTATTAAATATATAATTGTATTTAATAATTCTTAATATTTTCTAATAATTAACTTTAATTAATGAAATATTTTTTTAATTATTTTTATAATTTTTAAATATATATAGATTTTATATTAGAGCTTATTACGGTCATTATATTATAATTTTTTTCAATACGTTCATAATCGATTAATATTTAATAATTTTAAATTAATACTGTTTTTTTTTCTTTGTAAGCTTTAATGCTAATCGACAAGGTAATTATTTCCGCCCGAATTTTTAATTTAGATACAAAAATATTTTTCGACCGGTTATAATACGTTAAAGATATATATCGGAAAAAATGTTATAAAACGCGTTAAAAATGTTTTAAAAAGAAATTAAAAAATATAAAAGGTTTATATAAAATTTTAAGCGGAACGTTTAGTAAAACGTATAATAAAACGTAGCGGGTTTAATTACAGAATAATTCAAAAATTACGTTATTAAACGATTAAAATAAAATAAAAGTTTTAATTCTTTTTTTAAATATTAAAAAAAGAAATTTATTTAATAAAAAGATTCGTTTGCGGTCGGTTTAAAAAAAGAATTAAGAACTTAATATTTATAATAAGCTTTAATATAATACGTATATATATTGAAAATTATTCGATTAATTATAATTAATTTAGTCTTAAAAAAATACAAAAAGAATTCGGAAAAATATTATTTCGGGTAAGGTAATATAAGATATTATATATTATAATATTCCGGGTTTAATTTTTTAAAAATTTAAAGAAACATGATAAATATAATTAATTAATTAAACAAAAATAAAAACCGTTTTGATTAAAAGTAGAATGATAAAATAAAAACAAAAAAAAGAAAGAAAAAATAAAAGAGTTTAATATATAAATTATAAATGTTTTATAAATAAAACTTTAAAAATTAAATAATTTTTAGGAATTATTGTAAATAAACTTTGAAAATTTTAAAATTTTAAAATATAAAAATACATTAAAAAACAAATTTTAAATATTAAAACAAAATGGAATTTTTAAATAGAAATTTAAAAATAAGAATTATTAAATATATATTAAAAATAAAATAAAAAAATAGGAAAATTATATAAAGTTTATATATAAAAATATTTAAAATTTTTAAAACTAAAATTATAAATTATAAATAAAACGGAAAATTATAACAAAATAAAATATGATAAATTTTGTGAAGTCAAAATCAAATATAAAATTGTATTAAAAGTATAAAATTTCTTTCTTAAAAAAAATAAACAAATACATAGTTGAAAAAATAATTAAAAATCTTTTAATAATTTTTAATAACATGATATTATAAAAACTAAGTTTTACAGAAAATCGAATAAAAGGTAAAAGTATAAAGAAAATTTAAAAAAATAATTTAAAATAAAAAAAAGAGCATACGAATAAGTAAAAATAAAAATATTATAAAATAAAAATGACGGAAACGAAATGAAAATTTGCTAAAATAAAAAAGTTTCAAGCGAAAAAGAATAAAAATAAATAAAAAAAGATAAAGTTAATAAAGAAACAATAAAATAAAATAAATTTTGAATATATTTTTAAAATATATAAAAATTTAAAATCTTGAAACATTATAAAATATACCATTAAAAAATTTAAAAGTTTTTTTTAAAAAAGATAAAAAAGAAATTTATAATACTTAAAATAAACTAAAAATAATTATAATTATTTTAAAAAAATTTAAACCCTTTTCAAAATTTTTTTTAAAACCGGCAAAAATAAAAGAAAAAAAATTTATAAAAAGAAAAACACAAAAATGAAAAAAAGATTTAAGGTAAATAAAAAAATGAAACTTAAAAAGGTATTACGTTATCTTTTCGAAAACGAAATTTATATTAACAAAATACTTATTTATATAAAACTTAACAAGAATATTTAAAATATACTTAAAAAAATGAAAAAGAATATATATATAAGGGTAAAGTTAAATCAAATTATAAAATTTAAGGCTAAAATTCTTTTTTTTTAAATTATATAAAATAAAATCAAAATGCATAAAAGGTATTAATACAGAAGAAAGTAAATAAATAAAAATTTAATATACATATATATAAAAAAAGCAAAAGATTTATAAAACAAAATTAAGTTTATAACAAAATTAAATACAGAATAATAAATAATAAAATTAAAGTTAAAAAGGTTGTAAAAAAAGTATATAAAGAAATAGAAATATGAATAAAAATTATAAATTAATAAATAATATTAAAGGTGAAATTATAAAAAGATTTTGAGTTATTTTTAAGAAATAAGAAAATATTATTAACAAAAAAGATTAAAAAAAATTATTTAGTATTAAACAAAACATTATTTAAAATATTAAATAAATTTAATTATAAATCTTATTATATTTTAAAAAGTTAAAATTAAATTTATATACATACCTTTTTTTTAAACGATATATAATTATATAAAAATCTTTTTTTATTTTCTTTTTTAGTTTATATTAAAGCTTTTTTTCCTCTAGAATCAATTTCTATATATGGCGATTTTTAGCACAACTTTTAAGTTTTTCGTAATTTTAAGCCGTTAAACAACATATTATTTGTAATTTTCTACATTTTATTATTTCAAAATTTAAATTTGTAATATATTTAAGTTTATTATATATTTTTTTAAGTTTTATAATAACGTTTTTATTAATTTCGCTATATTCGGCAGAACGGTTTTAATTATTAATTACCTTTATTTTCGAAAAATATATTGTATTCGAAAATTAAAAACCGAAATTATTATTTTTCAAAAAAGATTATGAAGCTAATTTTTAATATTAATGTTTTTAACGCTTTTAAAAATTTTATAAGGATTTTTTATTATAAATCAATAAATAATTTTTAAATGTTTTATCGTTACGGTTTATAAATCTCGTATAATTAAAATTTTGCGGTATATTATTTTAATAAATAATAATCCGTAAAGCTAACAAAATAATCCAATCGTAAACCTGGCAAGAATTCGTATAGTTTTTTATCCGTAATTAATAAGTTATATTTTTTATGTTTATTTTCAAGATTTATGTTTGAAATTTATTTTTAAGGCTTATTTTTTATGTTTATTATAAATAACAAATATATAATTAATTAATACCGAAATTAACGGAATTTAAAATTAAATTATTTTTAATTAAAATAGATTAAAATTAAAACATATAATTCATTTAATTATAAATATTTTAATTAATTATTACATTTAAAAATATTATAACGTATTACACCATTAAACGGTTTAAATTAGTGAGCGGACCGTTTCTTAATACTTCGTATTAACAAATCCAAAAAATATAATTATAACATATTAAATCAATTTAAATTAATTGGATTCTTTTTCTCTAGACGTATTTATAGCTTTTTTATAAGTATGCGTATTATGTCCGGGCTTGCCGCAAACGTTACATTTCCGTTCCTTAGTTTTAACCTTTTTGCGATAACTGCCTTTAATCGTTATTAGCTGCATTTTTCTACCACCTCCTTCTTTTTCGGCCAGAAAAGCTTATCCCTTTTATATAATAAATATTCCTTCTTTTTAAAAACGTTTGTTTTTAATTTTCCGACGTTTGTTTAAAACGTAATTCGTTTTGTACAATTAAGCGATTTTTTCCCGAAAAAAAGCGATTTCGTATAAAAATAACAAATTATTTTTTATTAAAAAGTTAGCCGATTTAACGATTTTTATTAATAAGTTGCCCTAATAATTTTTAATCTTTTTTTACAAATAACGTCCTTATTTTATTACTTTATAAATATTTTTAAAGGTTTTTATTAACGGAGAACGAATAAAATTAACGGAGGTTAACGGGAAGATAATCGGCGTAAGTATAATTAAAGGAATTTCGAGCTCGGAAAAAACGCTATTAAGATCGAATAAAACAAGGCTAGCTTTCGCGAATTTAAATTTAATATTATCGGACGTTATAATAACTTTAAATACGTTATAAAAGCCGGCAAAAATATTTTCTTTAGTAATATGGGTATAATAACGTCGTATTAGGTTTTCGATATATAGCAAATAAGCGCGTTTTTAAAAAAGAAAAATACGTTAAAAGGTTAAAACCGATACGAAAAATGCGCGGATATACAAAACGTAATAATATCGTAATTAACGCAATATTCTTCGAATTTTATCGAATAATAACTTTCGTAACCGTTAAAAATAAAAAAACGTTTCGAACCTTTCGTACGTATTTAAATATATTTGTTAAAATGCTAAATTTATTTTAAATCTAATTTATTTATTCTTTAATTATTATTACTTAATACAACCTTTTAATCGGCTGCTAATAATAAATTATCGCGGTATTAAGACTTAAAGTAATTTCTTCCCGTTATAATAATAAATAACGGTATAACCCAGCTTTAAAAATTAATAACTTAAATAATTATAATTTATTTTTTATTTCTCTATTACGCCTATTTAAATTTTCTACGTTTTTCGGCATTAATAATTACCATACCCGTTATCATAAAAAGCCTTATCAAAAATCGAGTTTCGTCGAAGTTATAAATATCCTTTTTTACGATACCGTATTTTGCGATAATAGCCCGAATAAGCTCGAACCATTTACGAAATATTTCTGGATTTTCGGATAAAACCCGTTAATAATCGATTTTCCGATTTGAACGCGTTTGGAATTTTTTTTACCGTTTAACAAATTTCGACGCCTAATTAACTTTAATACGTTTTATAACGCGTTAAATAAATAATAAATTTGCCATATTTTTAATATATTAAAGCCGAACAGGAAACGTTTGCGTATCTAGGTTAAGAATTCGATCGATAATCGATTTTTTTTCGGTCGCCGTTAATTTCTGTAAAAGAGGAATAATACCGATTCGGGCGTATTTACCGTAATATCGGGCCTTTAAAATCGTTAAAACAACTTTATATTTAAAACTAAGTTCCGCATAATTAAGTTTCGGGTTTCGTTTTTTAGCCTAAATAGCTAGGTTTATTCTTCCTTGCTTAATAAGTCGTTCTATATTGTTAGTATTAAAAAATGGGTAATTAAAGGTAAATAATTGGAATGTTGGCAAAATTGGTCCGCTCACTGGTTTAGACCGTTTCATGGTGTAGTACGTTATATAATATTTTTTTATTTCATTTAATAGAAATAATAACCTTTAAATTTAAATTAATTTCAGATTTAAAAATCTAATTAAACATAAAAAAGCTATAAAAAGTTATAAAAACCGAAAGAAATATAGAATTATATTGTCGAAAATAAAAGTAAAAATTACATAAAGGAAGAAATAATTATAAAAAGATAAGGTTTCTAAATATACGTTATTAATCCGGCGAAAATATTTTTAATATAAATATTTTAAATTTTAAATTTATAAAAATATTCATGATTTTTTTTCTTTTATTATAAAAATGATTTTATTAATTAGTAGATTTTCAAATTATTTTATTAAATATTATATAATATTTAATAAATATAAAGTTTCTAATATTAATTAGTAAAGCGTTAATAAAAATAATAAATTTAATAAAAAATATAAATAATCTTGTATAAATCAATTTTAATAACTCGGTTTTATTATTAACTTGGATTATTAAATAAATATATATTATTTAACGAAAATTTATTTCCGCACAACATTAAAAAAATTTCACTTTATAATTTATTTTTTTAAATTAATTAATAAGACGTTTTAAAATTTAAGAAAATATAAAGTAAATTTTTTTTATATTAATTATCATAAAGTTGATTAATATTTCTATTTTTTTTAATAATTAATAATATAATTTTGATGATAAATTCCTTTCATAATTTAAATATTAACAATATATCGATTTAAAATATGTTTTTATTTTAATTAATAAAATAATACCATTTAATTTTTTTTTAAAAATTTAATAAAAAAAAGTCTTTTTATTTTTGTCTTTTTAAAATAAATATATATTTTATATTAATATATAAAATATTAATAATAAAAACCTTTTAAAATCTAATAAATTCGAATTAATTTCGTATATTAATTTATAAAATGATATGGTTTAATATTATATAATAATAAATTCATTTAAGAACTTATTAACTTTAAACCTACCGGTTTATATTAATATAATATCGAATAAATTAAAGCTTTATTTTTTAGGTTAAACTAAATATATAAGACATTATTATACGATATAATTTATACGATAAATATTATACCTGATATATTTAAATACGATAATAACTAAATAATTTTACGCCTAAAATGAATTTCTATTGCAACCTTAAAAAACTTTACCTTAAAGATAATTAATACGTAATTACCGATAAATTTCGATTTTAATAAACCTTTTACCTTCTAGCTTTATAATTCGGTAGCGTTAAATAATATAACTTAAAAAATATTAAGCTTTACGGAATTAACCCTAACGCTAAGGTTTAAAAATAAAGTTCAAAAGCAAATTTTGATAGCAAACTTTAATTATATATAAAAAATTAAACTTTTTTTAAATTTCCGTTTTACATTAATAATAATATTATAAAAGTTACATTAATACATTAAAAATTTAGTTACGGTTAAAATAATAAATATTGAAAATTATTAAATAAAAACGTGATATTATAAATTAATATTATTTAAATTATTAAAAAAAATAATAACCGTATATAGATTTTCCTAAATTCGAAAGCTTTAATTAATATAATAATTTTTATTTATCGATTTATTTTAAATTTATAAAATATTTATATTAATTTAACCGCTTTAATTTTTATAGTTTAATAATAATATATGAACTGTTTAAGTAAGTTGTATAATTAAGGATTTCCTTTATCCTTTTTTTAAAATCTCGACCGTATTCGATTTTATTACGTTTTTTAAATTATAATACGATTTTTTTTTTAAAAAAAAACTTTTAATTTTAAAAATTAATTTTTTATTAACGTTTCATACAAGCTCGCGAGCCGTTTTTTGGCACCTCGCACCAACAAATTTAAATAACTCAACAACAATATATCGCATTAATTCAAATCAATCGGATTTTTTTTCGCTAGACGTATTTATAACTTTTATACAAATACGCGCATTATGTCCAGGCTTCCCGCAAACGCCATATTTCCGTTCTTTAATTTTAACCCTTTTGCAATAACCCCCTCCAGCTGCTATTAGCTACATTTTTTTATTACCCCCTTTTTTTTGAACCAAAAAAACTTATCCCTTTTATATAAAAAGTGTTCCTCCTTTTTGAAAACGTTTATTTTTAATCTTGCAACGTTTACTTAGGATATAATTCGTTTCGCGTAATTAAATAATTTTTTCCTAAAAAAGATATTTTCGTATAAAAGCAGTAAATTATTTTTAATTAAAAAATTAACCGATTTAGTTATTTTTTATTTTAACGAATTATTTTATTAATTTCCAATCTTTTTTTGCAAATAACGGCCTTATTTTGTTACTTTTTTAATATTTTTAAAGGTTTTCGCGGGTAAGGAACGAATGGAACCGGCAAAGATTAACGGGAAAACGGTCGGCGTAAGCATAATTAGAAAAACCTTTAATTCGGAAAAAATAATATTAAGATCGGATAAAATAAACCCAGTTTTTACGAATCCAGATTTAATATTATCGGACGTTATAATAATTTAGAACGCGTCGTAAAAGCTGGCGAAAAAATCTTTTTTGGTAATATAGATATAATAACGTCGTATTAGGTTTTCGATATATTGCGAATAAATGCGTTTTAAAATAAAAAAATAAAGTATATTAAATAATTAAAATCGATACGAAAAATGCGCCGGCATATAAAACGTAATAATATTATTATTAACGTAATATTCTTTAAATTTTATTAAATAGTAACTTTCGTAACCGTCGAAAATAAAGAAACGTTTTAAACTTTTCGTACGCGTCCGAATATGCTTATTAAAATGCTGGATTTATTCGAAACTTAATTTATTTATTATTTAATTATTATTATTTAATATAATTTTTTAATCGGCTGTTGGCAATAAGTTATCGGATTATTAGGATCCAAAATAATTTTTCCTCGCCATAATAACAACTAACGGTATAACTTAACCTTGAAAATTAATAACCTAAATAATTATAACTTATTTTTTATTCTTTTATTACGTTTATTTAAATTTTCCACGTTTTTCGGCATTAATAATTATTATACCCGTTACCATAAAAAGCTTTATTAAAAATTCAGTCTCGTTAAAGTTATAAATATTCTTTTTTTCTATACCGTATTTTACGATTATAGCCCGAACAAATTCGAACTATTTACGAAACGTTTCTAAATTTTCGCATAAAACCCGTTAACAATCGATTTTCCGATTTAAACATATCTAAAACTTTTTTTACCGTTTAATAAAGTTCGACGCTTAATTAATTTTAACGCGTTTTATAACGCGTTAAGCCAGCAATATATTGGCCATATTTTCAACGTATTAAAGTCGGATAAAAAACGCTTACGTATCTAGGTTAAGGACTTTTTCGATAATGGATTTCTTTTCGGTTAGCGTTAATTTTCGTAACTAGAAAATAATGTCGGTTCGGGCGTATCGACTATAATATCGGGTTTTTAAAGTAAATTCGGGGATATTATATATAAAATGTAACTTTTTAAAACTTAACTTTTAGTTTTGTTTTTTAGCCTAAATGGTTAAGTTCATCCTAGATTCTTTTACAAAACGCTCCATATTATTGGTGTTAAAAATTGAACAATTGAAATTGGGGAATTAAAATATTAAAAAAAACCGTTCGCGAACTTATTTGGCTCGCAAGCTTATATAGGACGTTATATAATTTTATAAAAAGGATTTTAATTAACATTTTTTTCTGATTTTATTATTAACGATATTAAAAATTAATATGTTTTTTAATATAAAAACGTTTAAATTTTTCTCGAAAAAAAATTAAAACTTTTTTTATAATAAATAAAATTCATAAATAATATAGAAATGGTTTACGGTTATAAAATTATTTACGGTTACTTTTAAAAAATAAATTAATTAATTAAAAAGTTTTAATTATAAAAAAAATTGAAAAGTTATAATTATTAAAAAATAATAGAAAGTTCCGGTTAATACCGTAATGACGTTAAGATATTAAAGAAATATATTAATTTATAAGAATTAGGTTTTTGTTTTATATATTAAATTTCTTTCATAATCGAATTTTATACGTTTTATAAATAAATTATAATAAAAAACTATATATTTTTTAAAACGTTTATAATTAATAACCTTTATATATAATAAAATACGCGATTATTTCTAAATTTTAAACTTAATAAATTTTATACTTAATAATTATAAAAAATTATAAAAATAAGTTTTAAAAATATATTATATAAATAAAGCTGAAAAATAAATCTGAAAAATAAAGCATAAAAATAACGTAATTAGTAATGAATTTTAATATTTAAAACTATATTTAAATTTATAATTTTTAACAATTAAAATATAGAACATAATTTCTAAAATATAAAGTTTATCGGATAAAGTTCCGGAAAAAATAAAGCCAGGAATTATTTGTTAATAGGTCATAGTTATTAATTTTTAAAATTTAGGATTAAAATATTAACTTAATTAAATTTATATGCATTTGTTAAATTTTTTTATATTTATATATAAAGTTATTTTAGTAAATATATTTTAGTAAATATATTTTTATATTAAAATCTTTTATAAGCCTTTTATCATTTCTTTTAATTTTGTTAAATTTTTTTATTAAATAAAACTATTAATATGAATTTAAATAAGTATTTTTATAATTTTTTCCGCCTTAAATATAAATAAATAAAAAGGTTTTAATAATTAGAATATAAACCTTGATATATAATTTTATTTTTTAATAAAATATAATACTTTAAAAATATACGTAAAAAAGCGTATTAAAAAGGTTTTTTTTTTAAAAAACGTCTCTGTTATAATACGAAACGTAATAAATTCCGTTTATCGTTTATTATATATATCGTAAAATTTAATATCGTATTGATACGATTTTATAAAATTAAACGGTAAAGATATAAATTAAATAAAATATTTTATATTTATAATTTGTGTATTTATTATACCGGTAAAAGCATAATAATTAAAATTCTTCTAAATTTTTAAACTTTTTTTTAAATTATTCTTTAATATTTTTAGCTTTAAAATTAATAAAGGTTTGTATAAGATTTAATACGTATTTAAATTTTACCTTTAAAGTTTATTTTCAGGGTTTATTTTTAAAGTTTATTATAATTATATAAAACCAGCTAAATAATATAAATTTATTTAATTTGAACTTTATCGGTAATTATTTATATTGCTTTAAAATAATCTTTTATTTTAAAATAAAATATTATAAAATTTAAGAAAATAATTCGTTTTAACCGTAAAAATTATTAATTAATTATTATAACCGAAAATATAAGGTATAATATTTTTCGTATAAATTATATATATAATAATTATTTATGAATTTAATTTAATTTAAAAATAAGGCTTAAATTTAAATAAACCAAATAAGAAATATTATTAATCTTATTAATACGTAAAAAAAACCGTTATATATTAATGATTTAAAAATATTTTTTATATATAATTTCTATATATATAAATATATATTATAATAAAATTGTTTTAAATTTTAAATTTATTAATAAATTATTTCCGTTAATTTCTTTTAATAATATACAACTTTTAATATATTTCTTTTAAATTTATTAAAATTAGAATAATCTTTATAATATAAATTTATATTATTTGTATGATTTTAAAATATGTTAAGATTTTTATTATTTTTCAAAATTATAAAAAGTTAAAATATTTATAATAAAAAGCTAAAATATATTTATTTAAAAATATATTTAATAATTATATAAAATATTTTGAAACAAACATTAATATATTAATAATATAAATTAATAAATTTAAAATAATATATAAACAATTAAATTATTTTTAAGTTAAATTATTTTATTCAGTTTAAAAATTATTTTAACTTTTAAAAAACAAAGTTTTGTTTTAATAATAAAAAAAGGCACGGTATTTAAAAAGAAAGAAATTTGTATAAAATAAATTATCATAAAATTGATAAAAAGAATTTTAAAAATGAAAATTCAGAACAAAAGCCTATTATTGTGCAGGTTGCCGAGGGATAACTCCACAACAACCTGCACGATTTATACATAGAGTGGTAGCAAAGTTTTTTTTTTGTTTACTTTTTTTTTTTTATAATGGGAAGGCCCAAATAGGGTTCGAACCTACGTTTCCAAGGTTTTTAGGCGCCTGGCGTCCGATCACAAGACCATTGGGATAGTGGAATTTGCCTTTAACCCGATATTTAAGGCTGTAGGTAGCAGGGGATAGTCCTAGTCTTGCCGAGCCGGACCCGCGACGCCGATCGAGACCTTATTGCCGGCGGCGTCGCCGATCGAACCTTTGCAGCCGGTGGCGTCGCCGATTAAGCCTTTATAGCCGAAGACGTCGCCGACCGCCTTCGCGCCGATAATTTAACGTAGGTCTGATTGCCGATAATCCGATAAAAAATATATTTTAAACCGTTATTTATTTATTACAGGTTTTCTTTTTATATAAATATATTTTAAAAAGTTATATTATTACAAACTAAAATAAATAAAGAAATAGGATTATAAATATATAAATAAGTTATTAAATAAATAAAAATATAAAATTTTAAAAAATAATTATTTAAAAGAAGTATAATTTATTAAAATAATATAATTAATTATATTAGTATTAAGAAAATATTATAATTAATTAAATTATTTAAAAGATATAACATAAAATAATATTTCTTTTTATAATAAAATATAAAGAAAATAAAAATAATAAATTAAGAAAATAAAATAAAACTATTTCTTAAATTAAAAATATTAAACGTTAAAAAAGTTAAAAAATTTAAAATATATATAAAATTATTTAAAAAAAAAAAGTAAATAATTTAAAATATAAATTTAAGAGTATAACGGAAATATTAAAAAAATATAT
>QJOA01001066.1:0-13541 GCA_004155915.1 Monosporascus sp. CRB-9-2
GGCAATTCTGTCCGCCAGCAACGGCAACTTCTGTCCGCCAGTAACGGCAACTCTGTCCGCCAGCAACAGCAATTCTGTCCGCCAACAACGGCAACTTCTGGTACGCAATTATTACGTAATTACCGTTAACTTATAATAATAACGTTATAACGGTAATATCTTTTTTAATCCGTAATTATAATATAATTATTATATTTATAATAATAATGTTATAATAATTACAACGTTATAAAATAATAACGTTATAATAACGAAATAAAAATTAAATAATAATTAAACAATAATAAAAATAATAATTAAATAATAACGAAATAACGATAATTTAAACCATTAATTTGAAAAAAAAAGAAAAAAACAACGACGGTAATACGATTCTTTGCCGATTTAACTAAAATGGAAAGGTTTTAATTTATTAAATGTTATTATAAAGGTTAAAATAATAAAGTAACCTATTTATTAAGAATAATTTAAAATCTAACCCTTTTGCCCACTTTTGGAAAGAAACTACCTTATATATATAAACCCTGCATCGGACTTTGAGCTATCGCCGACCCCTCGCATCAGGCTCTGTGCTAGTCGCCTCTAGCACCCTGACATTTTTAAATATTAAATTTCGTTATAATATAACGTATTACGATATAAGTAATTATATTTCAAAGTACCAGCGCGAAAGGTTTAACAAGTATATCGGTATATAAATTCTTATTATATACTTTTATAAATGTAATTTTTTTTATCGTATTAAGTACAAAAATAGTAACTTGATAGGTGTCGCCGACGCCGTATAGACGTATGTTCAGTAGGTGAATATATAAAAGCAGTATTTAGAAGTGGTAAATTTTTATAATATTTATAAAACAAAAAAATATTTTATATATATGTTTTAACGTTACGAGTTTAAGATATATTAAATTAATACTTGAATATAATTTAGTAATATGTTTAATTAAACTCGGATATAATCTAGTTAGCTTTTAAAAACTTACGTATATATATTTTAAAAAGTAAGTACTTAAAGGTTTAAAATTTAATTATTAATCTTTAAAAGGAAATTTAAAATAGAGTAATTTAATATTTTTATTTAATTTTATAATAATTTTATAAATTTATATTTTATTAAAAACGTTGTTACTTAAGTTATTCGTAAAGAAGAAAGATATTTTAAAATTGAAATAACTATAACTATAATTTAAGTTATTATTACCTCGTCGAACTTAAAACGTAATAGTTATAATAACCTAATAATCTCAGTTAAGGTAATACGGTTTAACGTTTAAATAGAGATTTTTTTAAAAGGTTTTTTATATTTAAAAAATACTTTTTCTATGTTAATTATAAATAGTATATTGTTGAATTACGGAAGGTTCGAAACTTTTAACAGAAGCTAATTCACGATTTCGAAGACGATTAAAAAAAAATATAGTAAAATATTCGAAAAGTCCGTGTTTTTCATATTATTATAAAGAAAATAATTATTATAGTAGGTAATATTACAATTATAATACTTGGATTAACGCTAATTAAATTTATTTCTGAATCTATTAAAGTTTATTTAACTAACAATTATAATAACGTGTTTAAATTAGTTAAAAATTACAAAATCTATAAGCATTAAAACGATAACTGCTTATTATAATACTTTAAATAAAGAAAATATACGTATATATAAAAGTATTTTTAATTTCGTTCTATTTAAAAACCTTATTTAATTTGTTTTTAAAAGGCAATTAATTTAATAGTAATATAGTATTGTAAAGTCGAAGAATATATATCTTTATTTACTTAAATTGTTAAAAGGTTAGATTTTTCTTTTTAAAAAGTATATATTCGAAAAACAATACGGCTTTTTTACAGTTTAAAATTTTTAAAAACTTTATATTTATAAGTTGAAAATAAACGAAGTTATTATTAAATAGTTAATAAGTCGAAAATGCGTTAATTTAAAGCTTTTATAATTAATTAAAGTATTTTATACTTAATAACATTGCCTTTTATATTTATCCTTAAAGTTTACCACGTAAAGCCTAACATGTCCTGAGTTATATTGTCTGCTTTCAAGGACCCTGCCGAACCAGGCAGCGGGTATAAGGTTTATCAGGGTCGAAGCTTATCGGCAACCACGCATCAGTCGGTTTTAAAGTAAGGCTTTATCAAACTAAGGTATTAATCTATTTTAATAACGAAAACTATTGATTAGATATGGTATTCGAAAATATTAGGTATAGTATTTATCATATAAATTATATCGTATAATAATTATTTATATATTTGACTTGGCCTAGAAAATAAGGCTTAAACCTATTCGACCTGGCATACTTAATAATATTATAAGTAATTTGAATATAACGCTGTTATTTTTTCTCAAATCTTAATACGTTATTATAGTCGACGCCAACTTTATTTATCCGTACGCTGTTTTTTATTATAATAAAAGCAGATTATTATTATTTCGGATAATAACGAGTTTTTTTTTAACGGTCGCTAAATAACTGCCGAAATAATAATAGTTCCAGCAATTAAACTTTTATATATTAAACGAGAATTATTATAAATAACGTGCGGATTTTTTATAAGTAATATACGGAGCTTTTTTACAAGCAAAGTAAAAGGGCTTTTTTATAAAAAATTATTAATAGTTTTATAGTTTACTTTCGATGTAATCCTTGCTATGTTATAATGTTAGCGACATATAAGAAATTAACCGGTAGCGCGCGTTACGAAACGGTAACGTGTTAATAAAGCTCGGAATAAAGCCTTTAACGCTAACTTTTATAATTATTATAACATAAAAAATATTTTAACCGAAAATAAAGCTTAAAAAGGTTAAAAATAAAATAATTAACGTAAAAAAGAATTATTTAATTTCTTTACATATTATTATAGTACGTCAACTTTCGTATAGAGTTAAAGTATACAAGATATTTTTTTGCAATGTTAGTATTAATTGAAAACGTTGTAAAACATATACAAAATCAGGTGTATTAAGTTGGTGCAGGCATTAGTGGAGTATAGGTGGGTCTGATCCAGGTTACTAGGAAGCTGACAGCTGTCAAGGTGCTTAGAAAAACTAAAATATAGCCCGGATAGGGTGGCTCCTGATTTTAGTGAGGCAACCCCTGCTACCCACCCGTGGGTGGCATTTTTAGCGTGGGTGGGTGGGTAGTGCACACCTTACAGCAGGGTGGCGAGCCTGATTAGCGCACAGAACGCGCCTAAGGCTTCCACTTGCACATTCAATTGGTTAAACGGCCTACACCGTGGCGGATACCCCCGGGGGGGGGGGGACCGGGTACCATTCCCGGAGAAACGAGGTTGCACCGAATCTGTCAGATCCAGAGGACATCAGTTGTGTTATATTGAGTGACTAGTTATCAGCGTTCTGGATTGCGCACTGCTTTTTAATATAGTCTAGCCACATAACGTACATGTTCCGATCAGAGAGAGCCTTTCCGTATATGGGGTACATTTGTCAGATATAGGGGACATCAGTTATGTTGTATTGCACGACTAGTTGCAGGTGCTCTAAATCACGCACTGCACTTTTATATATTCTAGTTACGTGATGTACATGTTGCGATTAAAGGGGGAGCCTTTCCGTATATAGGATGCATTCGTACCCCATGCTAGCTGATATATCCCTTTAACGCCTTAAAGTATTTACGGCGTTAACCGTTATACCTTTTTATTTTTTAAGGCCGGAACTTTTTATTTTATCTTTTTTAACGGTTAAACTTTGTTTAATTAATTCTTTTTTTAAACAAATTGTTAACAGAATATATCTTTACTGGAAAAACAATTTCCGTAATATATATTATCTTAATTTCTTTTACAAAAATATTTAAAAGGTTTATATTATAAAACTTTACTTACTTTATTAATTAATATATTATATGTAAACATATTAACGTTCCACATATACGAACGAAATATACGAACAAGCGAGATACTTTTTTAGCCATTCTAACTATCTATTTTCAATCGTCTATTTCTTAAAACCAACGTTATAAAACGCTTTACAAAAAGAGCGAAAATAAACCTAACTATTAAGGTTAAAAAAAAGAAAACCCGAAATTTAATTATAAAAAGCTTAATTCTATTTATAAAATTTCGCATTTTACCTTAGCATATCTTTTTAAGAGTAAATACGTTTAAACTAATATTATTTTTAATTCGCGAAAATTAACGCTGACCGAAAAAAAATCTATTATTGACAGAATATTTAATCTAAATACGTAAATATTTTCTGGCCGGCTTTAATACGTCAAAAATATAGCGAATTTATGACTTACCTAACGCATTATAAAACGCGTCGGAATAAATTAGGCATCGAGCGTTATTAAAAGGCAAAAAAAACTTTAAACGCGTTTAAATGAGAAAGTTAATTATTAACGGACTTTATCGAAATCTAGAAATATTTCGTAAATAATTTAAACTTATTCGTATTATTATCATAAAATATGGTAACGTGCCACACCATGAAACGGTCTAAATTAATAAGCGGACTAATTTAAAAACATTTTAATTACTTATTTTTAATTGCCTCTTTTTTAATATTAATAATAATATAAACGATTTATCAAGTAAAGAAAAATAAATTCAAACATTTAAGTTAAAAAACGAAACCTGAAATTTAATTAAGCGAAACTTAGTTTTATATATAAAATTGCTTTAACGATTTTAAAGGTTCGATATTACGGTAAATATACCCGAACCGATATTATTTTTTTTAAAAAAATTAACGGAGACCGAAAAAAATTGATTATTGATTAAATCCTTAAATTAAATACCTAACCATTTTTTGTTCGGCTTTAATATGTTAAAAATATGGTAAATTTATTGCTTGCTTAACGCGTTATAAAAAGCGTTAAAGAAAATTAGGCGTCGAAATTTGTTAAACTGTAAAATAGAATTTAAATATATTTAAATCGAAAAGTCAATTATTAATGGATTTTATTCGAAGATCTAGAAATATTTCGTTAATAGTTCGAGTTTATTCCGATTATTATTGTAAAAAACGATATTATAAAAAAGGATATTTATAACTTCGACAAAACTAAGTTCTAGACAAAACTTTTTATAATAACGGGTATAATAATACTAAGACCAAAAGAAGGAGAAAACTTAACTAAACGTAATAAGGAAATAAAAAAACAAATTATAATTATTTAAGTTATTAATTTTTAAAATTGGGTTATACCGTTATTTATTATTATAAGCTAAAAAACTTAGTTTTAGTTTTAATACCGTAATAACTTATTATTAACAATTAATTAAAAAGATATATTAAATAATAAAGATTAAATAACAGATAAATTAAAGTTAAAATAAATTTAATATATTAATAAATATTCTTAAACGCGTACAAAAAATTCGTACGGTTTTTTTTTTTCGACGGCTACGAAAAATATTATTCGATGAAATTCGAAAGATATTACGCAAATTACGATATCATTAGGTTTTATATATTTACGTATTTTTCGTATCGGCGTTAATCTTTTCACGTATTTTATTTTATATTTTAAAATACGCCTATTCGTTATATATCGAAAACTTAATAGAATATTATTATATTTATTTTACCAAATAGGAATTTTTTTTTGCCGGCTTTTATTACACGTTTAAAGTTATTGTAATGTCTGATAATATTAAATCTAAATTTGCAAAAACTGGCCTTATTTTATTCGATTTTAAAAACCTTTCTTCCGTATGTAAAGTTTTTTAAGTTATATTTACGTCGATTATCTTGTCGTTAATTTCCGCCGGTTTTATTCGTTACTCGCTCGTAATAACCTTTAAAAATATCTATAAATAATAAAATAAGAACGTTATTTATAAAATAAGATTAAAAACTATCAAATCGGTTAACTTTTTAACAAAAAGTAATTTAGTATTTTTGTACGAAATTGCTTTGTTTCGGAGAAAAAAAGCTTAATTATCGAAAACGAACTATATTTTAAGTAAACGTCGAAAAATTAAAAAATAAACGATTTTAACAAGGAAAAATGTTTATTATATAAAAACGATAAGCTTTTCTAGCTAAAGAAAAAAGGGGGGTAAAAAACTTTATTTAATAACGATTAAAAATAGGCGTTGTAAAAAAGTTTAAATTAAAAAACGGAAATATAACGTTTACTATAAGCTCGGATATAATACGCGTATTTATAAAAAGTTATAAATACGTTTAACGAAAAATAATCCGATTAATTTGAATTAATTTAGTATGTTATAGTTATATTATTTGGATTTATTATTACGAAGTGCTAAAAAACGGTCCCCTTACTGGTTTGGACCGCTTAATAGTATAATAGGTTATCGTAAAAAAGGATATTTATAACTCCGACAAAACTGAATTTTTAAAAACCTTTTTTGTAATAACAGATATAATAATTATTAATATCGAAAAACATAAAGAATTTAAATAAGCGTGATAAAAAAATAAAGAATAAACTATAATTATCCAGGTTATAAATGTTTAAAATTAAACTATACCGTTATTCGTGATCATAATAAAAAGAATTACTTTAAGTTCGTTAATTATTAAATTATTAAACCTTTTTTTTCATTCGGTAATTTTTGTTTTAAATTATAACATAACATTATCTTAAATATTAGTTAACAGAATAATAATATTAAATACTATTTAAATTAAACGGTATTATTAAATAAAAGCTTATAATATATTACGGTTATAACTTAATTCATTATTAAATTTAATTGTACGGTTTATAATAATAATAGTATTATAATATTTTAAATTATAAAGTTATAATTATGTTTAATAATAGAAAATAACCGTAAATAATTTAAATAATTAAATAATATTTTAAGTTAGTATTATTTAAGTTATAAAAAGTAATAAACATATATATCTTAAATATAATTTATTTAAATTCGTGTATCTTTTTGGATTTATACCCTATAAATAAACTGGACCTTTATATAGCCGGAGATCTTTTCGGATTTATACTTTTTAGATATATAAATTCCTTTAAATCCGGAGATCCGTTCGAATCTGTATTACATAATTTAAAGTTTTGCATCGAAATTAATCTACTTAACCTTCGACAGTTTGCTCGTAAACCAAGCTTGTTTAGGTATAACAGTTTATAACTAATTTTTAAAACGTTAATAATTATAGTTATTAAATAAAATCTTAGAATCCGTTAATATAATATAAAAAAACGTTTTTAAGCGCTTTTTGAAAAAAATAAGTCTTAATAATTTGCGTTTTTTAAACGACTTTAAAAGGAATAGTATATATATAAATCGAAAGAATTTTATATAAATTTACGAATTTGCTTTTATTATAACATCGAATATATTTTTTCACCTTATAAAAATTAAAGTTTATTTTATTTATAGAGAACCTGTATTTATTTTATAATAAGTAACGTACGTTTATTGTAATATTTTTCGTAAACGATTTCTAGCTCTTTTATAATCGAAAATATTAATTTACGGTTAATAGATTAAGCCTTAAATTAAAGAAAATAAAAGCTCAAGCACTAAAGTAAACTAAATTTGTTTCTTAGTATTTAAATAATTCGCAATAAGTCGACAACATAAATCATTTAATATATAATTTTTATATCGAAAAAGTCGCTTTGTATTTTAATTTAATAAGTAACTCTAATATACCGTGAACCCTTTTCAGGATTAAAAACCTTATTTTAAATAATAAAATAAATTTTCAAAAATAAATGAAAAGTTAGAAGAATACGTAAACTTTATCTTATATACTGCAATAATAATCAGTTTAAACATAACCTGCATTATATCCTTATTATTAAAGTTATTAAAAACGTAATTTGTTAATTTTATTATTTGTATTTTATAGTCGTCTACGGAAATATAATAAATAAAACCTATATCTTATTAATAATAGAAAAGATATTATTTGCTAATAAGTTTAAAACGTAATAATTCTTTGGAAATTATATTATAACCTTTTACAAAAAAAATAAGCGTAATAAAAGCTGTTTATTAAATAATAATAACGACCTTTATAATAACAACTAAATTACTTGCGTTAAAGTATACGGTTAAAAAAGTTATAAATTTTAAACGTTTATTTTAAGTTTTTTAGCTAAAAATAAGTCAACTATAAAAGGTTTTTTATAATAATTAATAAGTAATTCGATTAATAATTAAAAAACGAAAAGAATATTATTCGGTTATATTAACGTCCTATATAAACGAGCGAGCTATATTAGCAAGCGAGCCGTTTTTTGGCACCTTGTAATAATAAATTTAAATAACTTAATAATACCATATCGTATTAATCCAAATTAATCGGATTTCTTTTCGCTAAACATATTTATAACTTCGTTATAAGTACGTGTATTATGCCCGGGCTTGTTGTAAACGTTATATTTCCGTTCTTTAATTTCAACCTTTTTACGATAACCTTTTTTAGTTGCTGTTAGCTGCATTCTTTTATTACCCCCTTTTTTTTAGGCTAAAAAAACTTTTTATTTTTTGTATAATAAGTATTCCTTTTCCTTAAAACGTTTATTTTTAATTTTGCGACGTTTACTTAAAATGTGATGCGTTTTGCGTAATTAAACGTTTTTTTCCCGAAAAAAAGCGACTTTATATAATAATAATATATAATTTTTTGTTATAAGATTAACCGCTTTAATATTTTGGTTAGCAAATTACTTTAATAATTTTTAATATTTCTTTGTAAGTATCGTCCTTATTTTATTACTTTATAAATATTTTTAAGGGTTTTCGTAAGGGGTAAAATAAAACCGGCGAAAGTTAACGAGGAAACGGTTGACGTAGGTATAATTAAAGAAATCTTTAATTCGGAAAAAAAGGTTTTAAAATTAAATAAAATGAAACCAACTTGTACGAATTTAAATTTAATATTATCGAACGTTATGGTAATTTAAAACGCATTAAGAAAGCCGGCAAAAAGATTTTCTTTATTAATATAGGTATAATAACGTCGTATTAGGTTTTCGATATACCGCGAACAAACGCGTTTTAAAATAAAAAAATAAGATACGTTAAAAAATTAGAGCCGATACGAAAAATGCGTACATATATAAAACGTAATAATGTTATTATTAGCGCAGTATTTTTCGAATTTTATCGAATGGTGGTTTTCGTAGCCGTCGAGGATAAAAAAACGTTTCGAACCTTTCGTATACGTCCGAGTATATTTATTAAAATATTAAATCCATTCGAGATCCAATCATTAGTTATTTAATTATTATTATTTAATATAATTTCTAATCAGCTGCTAGTAATGGGTTATCGCGGTACCAGGACCCAAATTAACTTTTTTTTACTATAATAATAAATGGCGGTATAACTTAACTTTAAAAATTAATAATTTAATTAATTATAATTTATTTTTTATTCCTTTATTGCGTTTATTTAAATTTTTTTATATCTTTCGGTACTGGTAATTATTATATCCGTTATTATAAAAAGCCTAATTAAAAAATTAATTTTGTCGATATTATAAATATCCTTTTTTGCGATACCGTATTTCGTAATTATAATCCGAATAAGTTCGAATTATTTGCAAAATATTTCGAGATTTTCTTATAAAGCCGTTAATAATCGATTTTCCGATTTAAACGCGTTTAGCGCTTTTTTTGCCGTTTAATAAAGTTCGACGCCTAGTTAATTTTAACGCGTTTTATAACGCGTTGGGCTAATAATATATGAACTATATCATTAATATATTAAAACCGGACAAGAAAGGTTCGTATATTTAAATTAAGATTTTTTTCGATAAAATTTTTTTTTCGATCGGCGTTAACCTTTGCGAGTTAGGGGCATTGTTAGTTTGAGCGTATCGATCGTGGTATCGGGCCTTCAAAATCGATTCGGGGATTTTATATATAAAATGTAACTTTTTAAAAGAAAGTTTCGGGGTTTTTTTAGCCTAGATAGCTAAATTTATCCTAGCTTTTTTTATAAAACGTTTTATATTATTGGCGTTAAAAAATTTATAATCAAAGTTAAAAGGTTAAAAGGTTAGAAAACTTAGCTCGCTTACTTATATACCTCGCTCGTTTATATCAAACGTTACGTTAATATATAAAAGATATAACTTCGTTAAAACAAAGTTATAAATTATTTAAGGAACCTGATTTATATTTTACGTAAATATTTGTTAACGGTATTATATAAGTTACTTTAAAATAATAATTAAATATTTTAAATTATTTTTTAACTTTTAAAACTTACGGTAAATAAATTCAGAATTCTCCCTAAAGAAAACGTGATCGTATAAACAAAATTAAATAAAATAATAGATTATTACCTTAATTTCTAAGCTTTATTAAACATATTCCTTTCGCAATCTCTCGCTTTAAGGCAACTTTAAACTGACTTATCCCTCTTTTATCTTCGTTAATTTTTGTCAAGTTTCTAGACGGTTTTCGTAATCCAAAGCAACGAGACAAACTATCACTTAAAATTGTTCAGCTTGTATTATTTCGAAATTTAAATTTTACAACTTTTTAACTTGTTATTACTGTTTGTTTAATTTTATTAATAATTTCTTTATAATCGTTATAATTTCCGATATACGTTTTTATAAAAGCTAATTCCCATTACTTTTATAAATTAAATTATATATGAAAATTAAAAATTGAAAAAGAAAATTTTAAAAAAAGAGTTTAATCGATAATAATGTTGATGATTTTAATTCGTCGGGTAATGTTATAGAAATTATATACCTTTAATAAAACAATTTTATAATATTGTTAGGGTTATATACTACGGATATTTTAGATTCGAATTAAATATAGAATATTATTTAAGGTATTTAGAAAGAATGAGTTAATATTGAATTTCTTTTCTTTAGTTATCGTATTAATATCTTATTTTTAATCGTAAAAATAATTAAGCCGTAAAACTAGCAAAGGTTTACCTTTTTTATTTACTTTTAAGATTTATCTTTAAAGGTTATTATATAAAGCTTGTCGGCAAACACGTATTTAAGTTTAAAATAAAACTTATAAAATTAAGATATTAATTATTTTTAATCGTAAAAACTATTTATTAATTATCGTATATAAAAATATTAAGTATAATATTTATCGTACAAATTATATCGTAGAATAATTTTCCGTGTATTTAGCTCAGCATAGAAGATAGGCTTGAACCTATTCGACCTTGTATAAATTCGGAAAATTATAAAAATAAATAAATTGTTTAAGGTTTTATTAAGCTTAAACCCCGGAGCGAATCCTTTTTAATTAATTAAAAAAATGAAAAAACTATTATTATTACTTTTATAAAGGTAAAAGTAAATTAAAGATTTGCTTAACTAGGGCCAGTATTTAACTACGTACAGCGGTAGGCGTAACCGGTTACTTTTTTTCTTTTTTTTGGGGGGTGGGTTATTTCGTTTTTTTTTCGGGTTATTTCTTTTTTTTTTAAAAAAAAAAAACAGAAAACCGAATTATATAACGGCACGGAAATAGCAAACCTTTTATTACGCAATTAATGCGTTTTCCGGAAAACAAAAGTTATATAAATAAAAAAAGAAATTTATAATAAAACGAATATTGTCTAACCCTGTCGAACCGTAGAGCCAGCGGCCATAGGTTTATTAAAGTTAAAGCTTATCGGCAACTACGTTTCAGTCGGCTTCAAAGTAAGGCTTTATAAAACTAAGGTATTAATCTATCCCAACCGTAAAAACTATTAATTAATTATCGTGTTCGAAGATATTGGATATAATATTTATTATGCCAATTATATCGTAGAATAATTTTCTGTATATTTTGTTGAGCCTAGAAAATAAGGCTTGAACCTATTCGACCTACAGTTATTAATTTTAAAACCCGTATTAAACGGCCGGCAAATAAACGCGTAAAGGTAAAATTACGATTAATAATTAATAAAAAAGGATTTTTTTTTAAAATATAAATATATATATATATCGAAATACAAATACACCCGGAAACGTAACATTAATAACGATTATTTACGGCAACGTCGTAATATATACTATTAAAACGCCCGATAAATACGGAACGTAAGTAACCGAAATAAAGCTTAACGCAACGCGCCCACTACGCGGAATATTAACGGAACGGGCGTACGGAAATTGCAAACGTAATAAAAGCTGCGGAAATAACCGAGACCACTGGCGTGACAGGTTTTATAAATACGACGGAGGCTATAGGCGCGGCAGGAAAGGTAATATCGGCGTGGACGTCGGCATCCTGCCCGCGCGCACGACGCACCTCGCAAACGTATTCGAAATTGGTACGCTATGCCGGAATACCGCGGCAAGGTATTTATTATAATTATTATTAATATTATTTTTATTATAATCATAATGGATTATTATCATACTTAATAGTTCATAACACGCGTAATATATACGTAAGGCTTAAAAACGTTATTTACTGTAATAATAGGAATAAATAATAATAATAATAATAATAATAATAATAATAATAATAATAATAATAATAATAATAATAATAATAATAATAATAATAATATATAATATAAACGTTATTTTCGTAATTTTTTTGAAAAAAAAATTTACGAAATTATTATACGAAATAAAATAAATAAATATAAAGGTAAGCGTCATAATGTAACGGTTATGAGCTTAATTAATTATTAAACCTAGTTATACGGTTTGTATTAGTAGTAGTATCGTAGAAATTTAAGTAATTAGGTAATAATTACGATTCGTAATAGTAGATAACCGTAATTAATTCAAGTAACTAATTATTATTATAAGTTTGTATTATTTAAATTATAGAAATAATAAACGTATATATCTGTATTAAAATCCGTTTAAATCCTTTTAAATCCGTTTATTTTTTTGGATTTACATCGTATAAATAAATTAAATCCTTATAAATCCGAAAACCCTTTCGGATTTATACCTTTTAAATGTATAAATCCCTTTAAATCCGAAAATCCGTTCGGATTTATATTACGTAACTTAAGGTTTTATGTCGGAGATAATCTTTTATTTTTCGACCGTTTGTTAATGAGTTAAATTTAATTAATTATAATACGATTTTCTTTTTTTAAAAAAAATCTTTACTTTTAAAAATTAATTATTTATCGTATTTAATTAATAAATAATTTCCTTTTTTATATATTATTTTTGGGGTTTTTATTCGTTATATTTAACCGTAGTAAAAGGCAGAAATTTCGTAAACGTCTTAATTAAAACGGAAAACGTAAATCCTTACTTTTTTCTAGTTAGCGGAAAGGTTTCGAGATTATACTTTATTTTTCGTATTTTAAAAATAACAAAGAATACGTTATAATAAAAAATGCGATTCGTTATAAAAATTATATCTTGAGGAAACGAAGTTACGATAATACGGGCATACCCCTTAATTCTTTACGTAATATTATTTAAAAATCGGAATACATAAAACGTAAAAAGATTTTAGCCAAAAACCGTTTATTTCGATTGAAAAAAAAAGATTTATACGTTTTTAGCGGTTACTTAATAGCAAAAATCTTTTCGTATTAAAGGTATTAAAATAATAAATTACAAGTTTTAATTTTTAAACAAACTAAAAAAGTAA